>CAUYPO010029535.1:0-23435 GCA_963574435.1 Cheirogaleus major | reverse complement strand
AAAGTCAATCAATGTAATCTACCATATTAACAGATTATGGGAGAAAAATTATAGGATCATATCAATTTATGTATAAAAACATTACACTTTCATCATAAAAATTCTTAGAAAAATGAGAACAGAGGAGAACTTTCTCCACTTGATAAAGAGACTCTACCAAAATATAACTGCTATTATACTTAAGGGTGAAAATTTGAACAATTTCCTCCTAAGATTAGGAACAAGACAAAGATACCTACTCTTACCATGGAATTTGAAGTTCTAGCCAGTGCAATAAAAAAAGAAAAGGAAATAGAAGGCATAAATATTAGAAATAAAAAGAACCTGACTGTATTTAGATATAACATGATTTTTTACCTAGAAAATCCCAAGAAGTCTACGAAACAAAAACTTAAAAAAAAAAAACCTTCCTGCAACAAGTGAATTCAGCAAAATAAAGGTCACAGGATGAAAGAGAAACATATGAAAATCAACTGTATTGTCACATACTAGGAATGAACACATAGATACTATAATTTATACCATAATTATTTAAAATTGCTCAAAAATTGAAATAGGTATAAATCTAACAAAGCATGTAAAGGACTTGTATGCTAAAAATTATACAACACTGATGACAGAAAGCAAAGAAAATCAAAGGCAATGGAAAGAGATACCATGACTATGAATTGAAAGACTCAACATGGTAAAAATTTCAATTCTCTGCAAATTGACATACAGATTTAATTCAATTCCCATCATAATCCCAGCATGATTTGCATAGAGGTAGAAAATATTGTTATAAAATTTATATGGAAAGACAAAGGAATTATAATAGCTAAAATAAATGTTGAAAATAAATAATAAAGTGGAAGGTAACAGTCTACTACTCTACTCAATTCCAAGTCTTATTATTTAAAGTAATCAAGACTACATGGTATTTGCAGAGGGGTAGACACACGGATTGATGAAACAAAATAGAGAAACTATACGCCATAAATAGACCTATATAAACATGACCAACTGGTTTTTGAGAAAAGTGCAAAAATATCACCAAGGGAAGAAAGATAACCTTTTGGACAAATGCTAAATGCTGGAGCAATTGGGCATACATAGGCAAAAAAAAAAAAAAATACTCAAACTATGTAAAAATTTACTCATGAGTTTAAATGTAAAACTATAAAATTTTAGGGGAAAAAATGGTAGAAAATCTTCAAGATCTAGAATGGACACAGAGTTCTTAGACTTGACACTAAAAGCTTGACCCCAAAAAGGAAAAATGAATAAACTGAACTTCATCAGAACTATAAACTTTTGCCCTGTGAAAGACCCTTGTTAAGATAATAAAAAGATATCAGCCTGAGCAAGATCCCACCTCTACTAAAAATAGAAAAATTAGTGGGGCATTATGATGCATGCCTGTAGTCCTAGCTACTCAGGAGGCTGAGGCAGGAGGATCACTTGAGCCCAGGAGTTTTAGGTCGCTGTGAGTTAGGCTGATGCCACAGAACTCTAGCCTGGGCAACAGAGCAAGACTCTTGTCTCAAAAAACAAAAGATAAGCTACAGGGTGGGGGGAAAAAAGGCACATCCTACAAAGAACTAATACCTAGAATCTGTAAAGAATTCTCAGACCTCAACATTAAAATAGAGAATAATCCAGTTATAACATGAGCAAAAACCATGAAGACACATTTCATTGAAGAAGATATAAAGATAGCAAATAAGCACAACAAAGATGCCTATTAGCCATTAGGGAAATGCAAATTAAAACCACAATGATTATCCCACACACCTATCAGAATGTCTAAAATAAAAAATAATAAAGCTGCTAAATGTTGGCAAGCATGAGGAAAAGCTGGATCTCTTATACATTCCTGGTGAGAGTTTTTAGGAGTCTTTTATAACACTAAACCTGCAACTGCCATAAGGCCCAGTAATGGCTCTCCTGGGCTTTTATCTCAAAGAAATGAAGATATGTTCACATTAAAACCTGTACAGAAATTTTTGGAATAGCTTTATTCATATAGCTAAAAACCAAAAACAACCTAATGTCTCTCAATTTGTGAATGGTTAAACCACACCATGTTGGGTATCCATACCAAGAATTATCAATACGTACAACCATATGTTTTACCTTGAATAAAAAAGAAGCCAATCCCAACAGGTTAAATACTATATGATTCCTTATGTATAACATTCTTAAAATGATAAAATTATAGAAATGGAAAACAGATTAAAGGTTTATAGGGTGGGATGCAAGAAGGAAGTTTAGATAAAAATGGGAGACATGAGGGGTCGTTGGGTGATGGAAATGTTCAGTATCTTGACTGTATCAATGTCAATATCCTGATTGTGATATTGGACTATAGTTTTACAACATGTTACCTTTTGGGGGAACTGGACAAAGAGTACAAGGCAGCTGTCAATGTTAATTTATACAA
This sequence comes from Cheirogaleus major, assembly GCA_963574435.1. Classification (NCBI taxonomy): domain Eukaryota; kingdom Metazoa; phylum Chordata; class Mammalia; order Primates; family Cheirogaleidae; genus Cheirogaleus; species Cheirogaleus major. Next base: position 21,013 of record CAUYPO010029535.1, on the reverse strand, counting down.
CTTCACACAAATCTATAATTATCTAAAAACAAAAAGGTTAATAAAATAAAGTCAAAAATCAGGCTTGTGGTCAACGAGGAACATCAGGGATCATGTTTAACCTTCTATCTGCACAACTAAAAACGAAACAGAGAAAATAAAACAAAATAAATACCAGACATCAGGAAATGAAGAAAAATAATCTCTAAGTTCAAAACATGAAGAATGTGAGCCCCATGATTGCCCTAGCCTAGAGAGAGCTTCTAGGCCACAGCACAGGAGAGAAAAGTCAGGCGGAGGTGTGGTCTCCTGAGTTTAGGAAATGCTCCTGTGAGTTTGGGGTCAGGTAGCAAGGCAACTAGAATTTACAGGCCAGAGAAGATAAAGCTACACAGAGAGAAAACTCTAGACATTTAAAGAGGTTCCCTCTTTAGTATTCAGCTTTATCAGCACATGTGTAAGAAGAAACTATCTAAGGCCAAGGAAAGAACCACTCAAAATGATGAGAATAATTTCTGTTCCCACCAGTCAAAAATAGAAAACCTCATAATTTATGAAGCATCAGCTAAAGTATTAAGAAAAATTTTTGCCTCGTTATTAGGAGAACATTAGCTTAAATGCAAGATCTGAGAGGATCAAACACTTTCCAAGTAATCTACCCATGTCTCCCCAAAAATCTCAAAAATATTCATATGGATAAAAAAAATTGAGAACCCAAAAGGGAAAATTCACAGTGTCTGGCATCCAATTAAAATTTACCAGACCTGCAAAGAGGAAGGAACATAGGACCCATCATGAGTAGAAAAATTAATTAATTAAAACCTCGTGGAGAAACAATCATTGGAAACTAACTTAGAAATGACACAGATGATATAATTCATAGACAACAATAAATTATTATAAATCTATTCCACATGTTCAAGAAACCAGAGGAAAGACTGAATATGTTAATTAAAGAGATAGAAGATACAAAAAAGAACTATATTGAACTTCTGGAGATCAAAACTACAATATCTAAGATTTAAAATATATGCTGGATGAGATTAAAGGCAGATTAGACTTTACAGAAGAAAAGATTATTGAACCTGAAGACAAAACAGTAGAAATATTCCAAGAGAAACGCAAAGACAAAAAAGACAAAAAGAAATGAACAGAGCATTGGTGAACTGTGTAACATGTTCAAGCAGCTTAATGTATGTATAGCAATTGGAAACTGCAAAGGAGAGAGGAAGAGGCACAGAAAATATATTCCAAGAAATAATGATCCCATATATTCCAAATTTGATGAAAATTATAAACCCACAGATCCAAGAATCTCAACAGACCCCATGCACAAGAAACCTGAAGAAAACTACACCAAGGCACATCGTAATAAATTTATTTAAAGCCAGCGATGGAGAAAAATCTTCAAAGCAACCAAAGAAAAAAGGAATATTGTGTCTGGTGAAGGGATGAGACTCATTCTCAGGTGCTGAGAGAGCCCAGAGCAGGAGCCAACTGCTGCTGCCACAGCTATGCTAACAGCAACTGGAAGGAACACTGAGTCCCTTCCTCCCCTGCTCTTACCTTCCACTCTCCCTGTAGTCTAGATTCCCACCTACAGGTAGACCCAAGGACGCATGGAGAGTGGAAAAATACAGTTTTCTGAGTTCCAGCCCCAGCACAACAGCACAAAATATGCAAGAATCTCAACCAATTGAGTTGAGACACAATTGGTAAATAACCAGCAGAGTTATGAATAGGTAATTCCTAAAAGAAGAAATCAAATGGCAAAAAAAAAAATTATTAAAAAGTTACTGTATCTCACAAGTGGTCTAGCAAATGCAAATTGAAACAACAATGCCATTGTTCTCACATCAACTTAGAAAAATAAAGCAGAATGATCGCACCCAGTATTGGACAAGGAGGGTGTAAATGGGTCCTCTCTTAGACTGTCAGTGCACACGTATGTTGTTCTAGCCCTTCGGAGACGTTTGCGATATCTACCAAAATTTAAAATAAGCATATGCTTCAGCTTAATCATTCTATTTCAGTAATTTTTTAAGATGGGAAAATACTGACCATGTGCACAAAATGTAGCATTGTGTGTAATAGTAAAAAATAGTAACAACAAAAACCCTAAACGGTTCTCTTGCTGAAAAGGATACAACTTCAAACAATTACTTCACTTCAAACCATTAATAGTGATTACTTTGGGAAGGGGGCAGGATTGAGAGGGTAGAGTAGGGGGAAGGCAAACTTTTGCTTCTTAATCTATATACATATCTGTATTAGGGTTCTCCAAAGAAAGAGAACTAACAGGATATATATATATATATATATATATATATATAGAGAGAGAGAGAGAGAGAGAGAGAGAGAGAGAAAGAGAGAGAACGCCATATAGCCTCCATAATTGAATGAGCTAATTCCCATAATAAATCAATATCTCTCTCTATATATATATATCTAAATATAATATACACATGCACACCCCAAGAATGAGAAACAGGAACAAGGAAGCAGTTTTAGCTCAAGACGCTCTCCTGAAATCAAGCATTCAGTCCCCAAAGTGGATTTCCCAGAAAGATATAAGTGACTAGAGAGAAGATGTTTCAACATAAGACACTGCTGAGGTGGAAATCATGTTCACTTCCATGGCTAACAGAACGTGTTTAAGGAGAGAGAAAAAGAACACGGAAGTGCAAGAAAGTCAATGCTGGCTTTTATTTCTATTCAGTAATACACCAGGGTAAAAACCCACCATAGGAACCCCAGCTCTGTTCTTCTCCCAGATTCCTGCCCTTGTTATCCCAGATCTGTCTCTGTTCACATGCTGTTGTTCCTGTATTGCACAGAGGCAATGTGGGCTAGAGAAAAGAGCACTGAACTAAGAGTCAGGAGATACGACTTCCAGCCCAGGACTTGGCACTTTTTAGCAGTGTGACTTTGGATACTTCATTTAACCTTTCTGGGAGCTTCAGTTTCCTCATTTACAAAATAGAGATTATTTCCATCTTTCTGAAGCACAGTGTTGTGAGTATTTCTATCATAGCCACAAAGTTTAAAATGTTATTCCATTTATCATTGCTATTCTTCCTTGCCAGATTCTTAGGGACTGAAGATATCCATCATCTGACTTACCTGTGTGCTCACCAAGGCTGATCATCCAAGGTAGACTTCACAATGATCAGTTTCTCATCCTTTGAAAATTGTGATGAATTATATAAACCACTTATATGTAGTAATTCCAATATAAAAATTCCTAATCCTCTAAGGCTAAGCATCTTGTTTCAAAACATTTCTTACAAGGAGATTTTGTTAGTATTAGAATGTCTCAAAAGTAATATTCCCAAATTTGTTCCTCACCAATTAAGCTCATAAAATGCTTGGGGTTGGGGAGAGAAAATCCTCATTAAGCTTAAGAATAATGTAAACTAATTAATCCCCTCCTTTTGAGATTCACAGTAAATATTAGCAAATTAAAGATTCGAGAAGCAGACATCTGTGTAACTTCAACCAAATACTTCCCAAATTTCTTTAACTAAAGAAGCCATTTGACATATGTCTTAGCATTGGTTCCCTGAGAAGTGGACCTAAGATAAGGGTTTGGATGCAAATAGTTTATTAAGGATAGAAAAGATAGCCAATATAGGGTATGTTAATGAACAGGGTACCTCTGTGAGTTCCTCTGGAGGACCTTTTGGTGACAGTGTCAAACATACCTCAGAGTTGTCTCACTTAAGGAGCAAAGAAGCTGGGGTTTGGATCTACCTACTTCTTTCCATCCTTAGTTAAAGGCTAATCCCAGGACTATCAACTCATCATCTCAATTGTGTCTTGCATGTGGACTGAGAGAAAGCTCTTGGGTAGAGAGTTCCAGGAGCTTGCGGGGACGGGTGGGGGTGGGGGAGGTGGGTTAGGCCATCAGAGTCCCTGAAACAGTGGGTCCAAGGAAAAGGCAGGTGGTCACTACCAGCATCTGCTACATTGGTGACAAGGTGACATCTGCACCTTGTGCAATTAAACTCTCATGGACCACACTTTGGAGAATACTGATTTGGAGAATGGTAAATTCCGATGACAACAGTCTTGGGGCTTCTTTTACTGTTATGTTGAGGGTTAAGGAGAAAAAAGTGATGACGAGAAGAAACAGGGGGGCAACCCAAAAGGGTTGTGCTAATCCTGCTTCTCTTCTCACCTCTGATGGCCCCTCTTCTCATTTCTGTCATGCCTTATTGTAATGACTTTCACTTTTTTTTTTAATACAGATGGGATTTCACTGTGTTTCCCATGCTGGAGTGTAGTGGCTGTTCACAGGTGTAATCATAGTGCCCTACAGCCTCGGACTTCTGGGCTCAAGCTATCTTCCTACGTCAATAGCTGAAACTATAGGCATGAAACATGTCACCACTCCTGGCTATGACTGACTTTTTTTTTTTTTTTTTTTTTTTTTGAGACATGGTCTTGCTTTGTTACCCAGGGCAAGAGTGCAATAGCGCCATCATAGCTCACTACAACCTCAAATTCCTGGGCTCAAGTGATCCTCTTGCCTCAGCCTACCAAGCAGCTAGGACTACAGGCATGTACCACCACGCCTGGCTAACTTTTCTATTTTTTGTAGAGATGGGGTCTTGCTATATTGCCCAGGCTGGTCTGGATCTCCTGGCCTCAAGGTTTCCTCCTCCCTCAGTCCCAAAGTGCTAGGATTACAGGCATAAGCCACTGCACCCAGCCTACCTATGACTTTTAATTGTCTATTTTCCTCATTTGGCAAATGTCTTAGGGGCATCTAGTATATGCCAGGTCTGGACTAGTAACAGAGTTCAATAAACCAAGGTCATACCATATAACAGAGAAAGTAAAAAAAAAACAAGTGTTTTTCTTAGCCAAGACTAAGAAAATGGATATATTAAGACCTCATCCTCAAAAAAGATGAGTCGCATTTTAGAGGCTTGGGTCTTCAAAGAAACAGCCAGTCTAGAAAATGACAGCATTCACCTATCCAGCAGAATCATCACTGATCAAGTCAATTCCACTGTGTCTATGCTGAAACTTAAAAATGCCCCTGATATTTAAGCCTACAAAACAACCCATAAGTAAGAAGCGGGACATGCAGGAGTAGCTATGACCCTAACATGACAATGTTACTGCCAGGTCTAATGTCCAGCACTACGGTGCTAAGACAGATCAATAGTGACTAAATTGTTTAATATCTTAATCAAGGTAACAATTAAATTATGGGAATAATACCTGGAGAGTTTTCCATGGATCTTGGTGGTAATCAGCAGCTCTTCAGGCACCCTATGTCTCCATCTATGAGTTCTAGCTCTGGACAGATGAGGAAGCATAGCTAGACTGCAAATCAGGCAGGCTTAAGATGGCATCATCACTCTGTACCTACATAACTCATTCAATCATTCATTTAGGAACTATATGAGTGTTTGCCATGTGTCAACACAACACAAAGTTTCTGCCCCCAAGGAGCTTATATTCTCTTGAAGTAACAAGAGAATTTGGTATACTAAATGTCATAAGAAAGGAATTTCTGGATTGGCTGTGAGAGAATATAGGGCAAGCACACATATAATTCTTAGGGGTGAGAGAAGATTTCCAAGAGGAGATACCTGAGTGTGTAGGATTTGGCTGGTCTCTATTTCAAAGTGTCAAAAAAAAACGAGTTGCAGTAGCTCAAATAAAGGCAGCATTCAGCTGATGCACAAGCAGGTAGTACCTGAGACCAGATACTCTCCAAGTCAAAGCAGAGTTGGAGTTTTACAGGGTGGGTAGAAGAGAGGGATGTGTGCCTGTGTGATTGGGCTCAGGTAGCAGTTTTTGTCTTTAACTATACAGCAAAACTTGCAGTTAGAACAGTAAGAGGCCTGGGCGCAGTGGCTCACGCCTGTAATCCTAGTACTCTGGGAGTCCAAGGCGGGAGGATCACTTGAGGTCAGGGGTTCAAGATCAGCCTAAGCAAGAGCAGGACCCCATCTCTACTAAAATTAGAAAAAATTAGCCAAGCGTGATGGTATACACCTGTAGTCTCAGCTACTCGGGAGGCTGAGGCAGGAGGATCCCTTAAGCCCAGGAGTTTGAGGTACAATGAGCTGTGATTTCACCATTGTACTCTAGCCAAGACAACAAAACAAGACAATGTATCAAAAAATAAAAAAAAAAAAGTAAAGAAAAACAGTGAGAAATTATTCTAGTGCCAAGGGTGGGGAACCTGTGGCCTTAGGACCACATTGGTCCTCCGGATCCCCAACTGCAGTCCCCTGACTAAATTCAAATTTTATAGAACAAATCCTTCTGGGCCACACTCAAGGATCTAGTCAGATTTTGCAGCTTTGGCTCAGGATCAGCTCAATGCTGTTCCCATAACTGTCAGAATGTTACTTTCAATAACTGTTTTAGCAAACCTTACAGTTTTTCAACTAATTAAAGTTCAGGGACAGCAAAGAGAACAACATAAAAGGCAGAAAGAGAAAAATTACAGAAAAGAGGTGAGGATCCAAGGCAAGAGAAACTGGAGATCCTCTGTTGTATAATATCTGTTTTAGTCCTTTACAAAATGACTCTTCTCAATGTCGTGAGCCTCAGTTTCTCCACCTTTAAAGAACAAAACAGCAAGGGACCATCTATACACATAAAATGCTTAAATAGTTTTCCCAAGGGTTCACCTGGATGGTTCTACACAATCCCTCCAGCCAATGAACACTCAAGTTGTCAATGTTTACATGAGAAACATGCTTATGAACAATTAAATACTAAAAGCAAGTGGCAGGTAGATGTGATTATTTATGAAAATTCTGTGTATTTCTGAGCATTCATTAACTAACACTTCTTATCGAGTACACAAATTGATTTATGGTGGAGGGGCACTCGGTCTTAAAATTTCTGGAACTGTTTCTCAGGGCTGGGCCTTGCTGACCTTCAGCCTGTTGAAATGCAATGTGTGGTGGGCGGTCAGCACTGACAAGGTGGCAACCACTGGGCCACTCTGGACCAAGCAGGGTTTGAGAAGAGAAGGTCAGAGATGAGGAGCATGTGAACCTGTTCTGGTGGTGCATCCTGAAGCGGCTGTATTTGCACATGTGGTGGGATCATCCAGGGGATGACAGCAATCCTTTGCGTCTTCATCTTGGTCACCATCCCAGACTGAATCTGCCCTGGGGAAGAGAACTGCCAGTGAGGGGCATTACATGTTAGTACAGGTGCCCTTGACATCCTTCCTGGATGCTTAAAGTACATTCGTGTAGTAACAGGAAGTTTCTCTTTGCCAGTTTCTTAGACCCTCTTCTTGTTTTGGAACATAGTTGACTGTCTTTGGTTGGGTCACTCAGTCTAAATATCTGCCAGTCTCTGGCCTCTGAAAAGAAGGTTATAAATTTAATTTTTATGAAATTAATCTTTGAGTTCCTACAATGTAATGCATTAAATGTGCATTCCCTCTTTTGAATGTTCTAAATTGCACAATATTGTACCAAGAATAGTTTGTGATGCTGAGTCGTTTATAGGGGCAGACTTTTATCAGAATCGGCTTTATCTTCTGATATTTGTATTTGCTCTTGGGCAGCTACTCTGAAGAATTTTTTTTCTTTGAACTCATCGAGTGTATCTGAGAGAACAAAATTGGTAAATATGTTTATAATAAAATATAAACACAAAATAGGTATTAATATTGTATTAATAACTCTTAAGGTCTGCCTGAATGAACATGCTTTGAGACAGATTCTGCCAGCTGAGATAAAAGACTCAAAAATGGTTTGATATTTTCAGAAGAAAGACACAGTCTGTACTCAAGCTGTTGTTTCCATTGCTGTGAATAAGCACAAACATAACTACACATCCTAGTGACAAAAATGTTTTGAATAGCAAAGAAGACAGTAAAAAAATTTTCACAATTTAATTGCTTTGCCCATGTTAATATTTGTGTTAGAGGTGAGAGACCAACATGTTTTCTTGAGCAAATCACTTTTCCTTTCTGTGCAAAGGGCCTCAGTTTCTTCATTAGAGGAAAGAGAGCATTGAGAGTCACGATTGGGAGATGCCCTTCCTGCTTAAACGTTTCAACACGCTATGGTCAGCTCCCCATCCAGGTTGCTGGATACAGATTGTTTCCAGTTCTGTATCTCTTGGCCTGATTCCTCAAATTCTTTACTGTACATTGGCGTATTTCCCACTTCATCATATTCAAAGGGTAGAATGTCTTAGGGTAGAAAATTGTGATGGAGGAGGAGAAAAATAGGGGAAAATGTAGCCATGGATACATGGATAAGTACAGTGTTTCCAGGCCCAGAGACGTAGGTATTCTTGGGTGTTAGACAAAGAAAGCCCTCATTTCACTGATCATCTTTTATAGCAGTATCTTGGAGAAGGAAGATGGATGGCAATAAATAAAGATGGTAAAGAACAGGGAAATGTTGAGTGGTCAGATGCCAAACAATTGGTTTTGTTTGAAAAGTAAAGGACAAAAAAACTGAGAAAACAGCAGTCATCAAAAGTACTGGATACTTCGGGTAGTATGGACATTTTAACAATGGTGATTCTACAGACTCATGAGCATGGTTTGGTTTTCCACCTGTTTACATCCTCTGCTATTTCCTTCCTCAGTGTTTTATAGCTTTCCCTGTAGAGGTTTTTCACCTCCTTAAATATATTCCCAAGTATTTTATTTTCTTTGTTGGTATTGTGAAGGATATTGAGTCTTTGATGTAGTTCTCAGTTTGACTGTTGTTGGTGTATAGGAATGCTACTGATTTCTGTACAGTGATTTTGTAACATGAGACTTTGCTGAATATGTTTATCAATTACAGTAGTCTCACGGCAGAATCTTTGGTGTTTTCTAGATATAAGATCATATTGTCATCAAAGAGCAATGGTTTGACCTCTTCTACCCCCATTTGGATGCCCTTGATTTCCTTCTCTTGTCTGATTGCTCTGGCTAGGACTTCCAGCAACTACAGTGAATAGAAGTGGTGATAGTGGGCAACCTTGTCTGGTTCCAGTTCTAAGTGGGAATGCTTTCAATTTTTCCCCATTCAATATGATATTAGCTGTGGGTTTGTCATATGTGCCTTGTATCATTTTTAGGTAAGTCCCATCTATGCCTACTTTGTTAGGCGTTCTTATCATAAAAATGTGTGCTGAATTTTGTCGAATGCTTTTTCTGCATCTATTGAGAGGATCATATGGTCTTTCTTTTTACTTCTACTTATGTGTTGAATTACATTTAGAGATTTGTGTATGTTGGCCATAGTGGGCCAATCCTTTGCATCACTAAATCATAAATATAACATCTACCACCATAACAATTCTAAAATTCATACCCTCACCACAGTTATAATTTCAGTTAGTTCTCCCAAATTAATTAATTTGTAGCATGCTGGTTAAGTTTTAGGCATTATTTATAGAACATACAAAGCAAAAGAAAAGAAAATTAAGACTGTCAGATTCCAGAGACCAGCAGGACATGTTTTATGCATTATTTTAATAATTTTTCTGTTAATTAATGCTTGTTCTTATACTTTTAATGAAACAAAGAAGTTCCAGAAGTTTTAATTCCTTGTAGAGGAAGTGCATCATGTCCTGGAGATTTGGCTGCTGTAATGCTCTTCCTAAACCTTTTCTTCATGCATAAAAGGCTTCCAGCATTAGGAATTTTTAACAGTCCTTAAGCCCTTAGGGAGAGCAAAAAGTAGAACATTCAGGCTGAGTCTAAAGAGGCAAAAATCTAGTTAGAAATTGCCCAGGAGAATTGAGACAAATACAAAATGCTTAAGTCCTCCTATAGAAATTTAAAAATAAATAAAATCAAACTAAAGTGACCAATCTTAAAATGACCCATATGCCTCCTCTGCCCAGGGATGGTTTTTAGTGTGTGACTTTATGCCTAATTAAGATGGGGTAGCTCATTGAAAGATGGCTGCACCACAAGTTAAGAGACACAGGTTCAAATCTTGCTCTGACACTATCTGCGTGACTTTGAAAAACACACCTCTTCCCTAAACCTCCATTTTCTGATCTAAGAAATAGGAATCATAAAACTTATCCTACCTATTAATTGGGAAATGAAACAACATATGTAAAAGTGCTTTGACATCTCAAAGCGTCAATTTATTATAAGTAAATACCGTGGACTGCCAAGCATCACTTGATTAGCCAGTAAGGCCATACATCAGAGTCAGATCTGTGCCTGGAATTGGTGTATCTGCAGTGGACCTTGTGATTGTTTCCATCATCCACTTCACACCAAACAATTAACCTGCAGCTAAGCCAATCATGCTGGCCCATCCTCTTGTCAACTGATTGGTTCAAGAATAGGAGGCAAGTTGGACATGTTTGGGCTAAAAAAACATAAAGAGAGGCAGACTCAGGACTAGGAAAGGGAAACTAGTCTTTCTCCCCCACTAGATGTGCATGGGGAAGTGTATCACCCCGGCTCTATGGGCAGCCACTTTGTTTTCATGCCATAAGGTAAAGCAGAGACAATAGGTAAAATATAGAAAGAACCTGTGCATCTGGGTGCCACTGAGTTACCAAAAGACCTGCTCTGCCTCTGCACAATCTGATGTGGGGTTCCATAATGCAACAGCTGGGAGAACTGGCTAAGGGGCTACTTTCTGAGTTCTAGTTTTGGTTACCATTAATTAATTCTGTGATCAAGGAAGTTACTTAACCCCTCTGGACTATAATTTCTCAACTGTAATATGGGACTAATAATAGTATTTCCCCTATGGGTTGCCATGATGATTGAGAGAGTAAATAATTTTAAGGCTCTTGGTATCTGGCACATGGTAGGCACCATATTAAAGTTTTTTTAATGAATAATTTAGGAGTATATTATTTATTATTTTAAACACTCTGAGTCAGGCTTTGTTATTTAGCTCCAAAGGCAAACTAAATAGACTATTTTTTTTAGCTCTCTGAGTCAGGTATTCTTAATTTCAAACTTTAATGTCAAAAAGTAGGGGTAGAGCTGGGTATGATGACTCACTCCTATAATCCCAGCAACTTGGGAGGCTGTGGCCAGGAGTTTGAGACCAGCCTGGGCAACATAGCGAGACCCCTTTCTCTAAAAGAGAAATATGAAAAACCAGCTGGGCTTGGTGGCACATGCCTACTATTCAACTGCTCAGAAGGCTGATGCAGGAGGATTGCTTGGGTCCAGGAGTTCCTGGCTGCAGTGAGCTATGATAATGCCACTACCAAAAAGGCGAAACTTTGTTTCTAAAAAAATAAAACAAAACAAAAATTTAAAAACCCTTGAGATTATATCAAAAGTAAATTTTAATAATAATTAAAATATTTAAGTTCTCAAATTATTTATTTTGATATATGTATACATATATCTGTATATGGATGCATATGTGTGTATATGCATATGTATGTGTCTATATATGTACATATGTATATACATATGTGTATATATGTGTGTGTGTATGTGTAGATATATAGAGAGAGGAAAATTTGACATTATCTTGCTACCAACACTATTCTTACAAACTTTGTCAGAATTAGCTATGTGGTCTGGGATAGACATTTTTCTTCTCTGGGTCTGTTTCTTAAGAAATGCCTAGAAGTATACCCATAATGCACAAGGAGTGGATAATAACCCTGGGTTTGCCCATGGGAATGTGTTTTGTACATGGGGGGGGGCAAAGGCTGTACCCTGCTTCTAAACCTCCACACTGAGCCCACCAGGGATCCTGACCTAAGGCCAAGTCTGCCATTTCTCTTATGTCATTTTACTTGTAGGAAAGAACAAGGTCTCCAAACATTGTCCTTTGTGGCAAAGATTAGCTAGGTGTTCACCTCACCCTTTACCTCTCCTTCCTGGGCCCCCAGCTAGATGACATATTTCAGCCCTGGCAGTTAGGTGGGGATTGAGATTTAGCCAAAGGAATGTGGGAGGAATTGAGGTAAGCCACTTCTAGGCCTGGCCCATAAAAGCCTCCCATGTTGACACTCCATCCTCTTTCTCCAGCCACCCTCTGAATGGAGAACATTCTGAGAGCCCAGTGAGTATGAAGTCCCCAGGTAGAAGGAACTCAGGTCCTTGAATGACCAGTGGAAGGCCACATGTCCAGAAACCAGCATGTTGGACAGGGATGTAAACCAAAAATGAATTTGTGTTGTGCTAACTCCCTAATAATTTGGGGTTAATCTGTTAAAACAGCTCACGTTCCCTTAATTAATAAACTCAACAGAAAGAAAAGCAATGCCCCTTAGCAGGACACTGTCAAGGTCAGAAAGGAACTCAATGCTACTCCTTTAGCAAGGACTCTAGGGAATGAGGTGAATTACTGGGTTTGCTTGTTTGTGCCCACATGACACACAAGAATCCAGGTGAAGATGACCGTGTTCCTCTGATGAGGTCAAATCTCAACCCACAGTCGTACCAGCTTCTAATTGACTGTTTGCGAAGTCCACAGGACCTGCTCCTTTTTGCTTTGGAGAGGAAATGCGTTTTAGGGAGTATGTCTGTGTGTTCAAGAGATAGTCATAAAAAGGAACTCTACTGGCCTGCTTCCCACCATGATTGCTCCCTGCAGTAGCTGATGTCACCTGCTGGAATGACTTTTCAGAAGCCGCTAAAATGTGTTTGTGAACTCCTAGCACAGAACTCTGCGGTGGTCACTGTCAATCAATCACATGCTCTCTTGCAAGGGGACTTGTACTGTTATTTAACTTCGATGGTTTATCTACTCTTAGTCCATTAAAAAGGGGTGGGGGAAAGATGTAAGTGGAATGGTATTAAGCAAAGAGGCTGCTGTCATTCTGAAAATCATTCTAGAACCTTCTCTACTGCTTGTCCTCCTAGCAGTCTGTAATAGACAGCAAAGACAACGGATGCTCTGCCTGTTGTCTTACACCCTCTCTCTCACTTCTTTCTTGCTTTTTTTCTTTCATACTCATTTTTAAATAAATGTATTAACTGTGACATCAGATGCATTTTGTATCACTTTTCAGACCGATTTTCATTATGAATTGCTCCCAAATTCTCAGATATATGATATGCCAAACACAGCACCTAGGGGCTCAGGAAAGATGTGATTCACAAAACTCAGACCATGGCAGGAGAAGGCTTAGGGCAATCAAACTTAAAGATCTTTCTGGAGACAAGCTAAGGTTTTCCCCTCAGGTGATCTGTAAACAGCAGAAGGCCAAAAGTAGCAAAAAGTCAAGTATTCAGATCCAACCTCCAAGCCACCCCACCCTAACTCCTCATCACACCCCCTTTAGGGAGAAAAGAGGGTCTCCAAGGGGTGAGGTACATTGAAACAGAGTCTTCCTCTGTCACCTGGGATAGAGTGCCATGGCATCAGCCTAGCTCACAGCAACCTCAAACTCCTGGGCTCAAGCGATCCTCCTGCCTCAGCCTCCCCAGTAGCTGGGACTACAGGTGCAAGCCACCGTGCCCAGCTAACTTTTTCTATTTTATGTAGAGACAGGGTCTTACTCTTGCTCAGGCTGGTCTCGAACTCCTGAGCTCAAGCAATCCTCACACCTCAGCCTCCCAGAGTGCTAGGATTATAGGCATGAGCCACTGTGCCCGGCCCGGTGTACCTGTTTTAATAAATGAATTTATTTAGCAGACAGGTACCAAATGCCAGGTACCTGTACAGTCCTACCCCTGAGCTAACTGAAAGAAATTACACTGAAAACACCATTTTTTAATAGTATTTTTTGCTGCTAATATATAATATTTCTGGTCCATTTAAAGTTAAAAAGTCTTTAACTTTAAAAACTTTTAACTTTAAAAGATGGCCTGGGAATCTCATCATTATTCATTGCATTGTATCTCAGGGAAAATACACTGTGAGTTCCAAACAATAGCCTTTTTTGTTGTTGTTGTTCATAATTTCTTCTCCACCCCTTCTTCCAAAAAGGATTTTAGGTCGTTAGTTGAAAATAAATAGGAGAACTCAAAAACCATTTTAACAAAGGGCAGAGCACACTGTAACAGGGATAAGCTATTAAAATTGGGCTCTGAATGAGTTCATCGAGCAATATTATTTTCAAGTTCCTACTAGATGTCAGGTTTATGGCAGGCAAAGAGATAAGAAAAGTCCCAGCTCTCCTGAAGCTTATACTCTGGCATGTCATTGTCACAGCAGGGGGGGTGGTAGTAGGATTTAAACAGTAAACGAGGAGCACACATAATACCAAAATCATTCCAGACAGGCCAATGCGAGCTGTGATGAGTATTGTGGGTTCAACAGTATCCCCAAAACTGCACGTCCATCAGGAGCCAGGAAGAGGCAAGAAAAGAGTCTTCCCTAGAGCCTGCAGGGGGAGTATGGCCCTGCTAACATCTTAAGACTTCTGTCCTCCAGAACTGTGAGACAATACATCCCTCTCGTTCTAAGCCACCAGCTTTGTGGTGCTTGGTTACAGCAGCCCTAGCAAACTAATATAGTAAGTTAGAGTAACCAGAACAAAGTTAGCTACTATTATTAGACTGAATGGATAAGTCACCTTTCTTAAGAAGTGATGCAAAAGCTGATGTCTGCTCAATACGAACTTTCCCTCTGAACTCCCTAGCAAATAAGGCAAAGATGAGCCATGGTGTGTTTCCTCTCTTTTGAAAGCAAGAGCACATGTTCATTTAAGGAGACAAACATTCTAGTAATTACCTACAAGTAAATTTGGGGACTAGAACCTGCTTTCAAGTGAGTGATTCCTCATCATAAAGGCCAGTCTTGCTCTCTTTCTTCCCGAAAGCTAATATTGAAAAAGCTAAGTCACCCAGTTAGTTATAGTGCCTCCCTCTTGTCCTGGGACTGGGGTTGTGTTTAGAGACAACAGGATTTGATAAAGCAGACTGCAGTTACAGTCCTGTTTTCCTTGGCCCTGGCATTCCACTCTGCTCTCAGCCATTACAAAAGGAAACCAACTGTGCTCTGTCCACAGTTTATTTTGCATGGCCCTTTTTAGGTAATGCATGTCATCTGCCACTCTTAAGAGTTAAATGATTCAGTCCAGAAAATAGTATATGATATAAATTATGGAAAACAAAGCATTTTGCTGCCTGGAGAAAAATTACAGCGTTCAGTCGTAAGGCCATTAGCAAAGAGAAAGAGAAATTAAAAGACCAGAGCAGAGCAAACAAGATGGGTACTGAGACCAGCTCTTATGGGATGGAGAGTCAATGAGGTATGGAGAAACACAGGAAAGTGGAATTATGATTATTCTGACAACTGTGGTGTTGATTAAATATCACTCTTTTAAAAATGCTAGCTATAGAACATTCAGTGAACTTTCCAATGTGTGGGGCATTCATTCAGAATTAAGGTGACATAGCTAGTTCCATCTCTGCATTCCACAGATCTAAAGCCTGGGAATAGTAAAAGCATTAAATAAAACCCTTACCTCTTCTTCACTCCAATCTTTTTGGTAGATTAGACATGGTTTTCAAATAGAAGCCCATAGAGCCCTAGTAAACCAAGTCACAGGCTCAGTCCTGCTACAAAAGAACAGTTTCTTTTATCTCTTTCATGTATAGATGATCTGCATGTGAGTCCAGTTTTTAAAGAGATTCCCACTGTTTCGTGGGGTTTTTTTCCTTTTTTTAAATAAAAAACCCACTTTCCTTTGTTGTTTATACCAAAAAAAAAAAAAAAAAAAAGCAATAAAGCTGTAAGAACTTGGACTTTATGGCCTGGGACTAAACCTTGAGGAAGGGTCATTATTTTATTTTATAGAAAAGACCAGCTTCAAATGGACTTTAAAATCTGCTATACCTTGGGCAGTAAGATCAGGGAGACTCCATTGGCCAACAGCTTGGAGACTTCAAAGAGGTCATTTACCTTGTGGAATTCACCATAGCTCACCTCTGGCACCTGCCTTTGAAGTCTCAGAATATGGATTTTGTCAGCACAACAAGAGTATATCTAATGATCCAGGTCTGACTCACCTTAACCCAGTCTAAGAGAGGCTGATGTCAAAGCTGAAGGCCAACCAATTTGCTAATATGATGAGAAATAGAAATGTCACATGAACCAGAGCTCTCAAACAGATATGACTACAGCATTCTCTGCCTGGAGACAGATCTACATGAAATGCCAAAGGGGACACCAAAGGGGAAAGATGGAGGAACAATTCCTTGTATTGAATGACGCAGGAAAATAAATGATCAAGCATGTTCGCTTTTTGCTACCAATGTCCACGATCCCTGAATCCCAGCGCTCTAGTGAGCAAGGTTTCAGCCCAAGGCAACCCAAGATAATTTCAGCCACCCACCGCCACCTCCTCAGTGTTGCTAGAGTAGGTAGAGAAAATGGGAAAGTGTCAATTCTGGCTGGTGTAGATCCCGAGGGCTGCCTCCAACAGCTAGGGCTCATCAGATATGTTTGGCTTTGAGTGAAACAACCTTCTTCTGAAGTGACTGTGCCATCTCAATCAAGCAAAAGCAACTTCTTTTAGTGGGGGGAATCGAGGGCATTAACTTTTTTCACCCCTTGGCAATGGAGGCTGTATCTAGAGCTGCAGAGGAAGCTGATCACCTTTACGTCCTATGTAAATACTGCAGCAAGCATTCTTATTACTTCAAACTTTAAATTCTCCACACCAGTGCGTGTTCCAAACAGCCAACCTGCCCTCAGCAGTTCCTGCATCTTATTAAAGGGAACATTCTCTTATAGTCAATTAGATTCATTGCCATGAATATTTAATTTCTGCCAAGCCATAATTTATATTGCCATTTCAGAGAATCTGTATGAGAACACTAGGCCTACAATCATCAGTGGGTACACTCATATGCTTTTTAGACACTTTTTTCTAGGCTTATCTAACTCCCTTCTGCTCACACAATCTCTTTCCCAACTTGGTACAATACAATTAGGTCTCACCTTAATAAATTACAATTACATGCCTGCCTTGTGTCTCTGAGAATAAATTCAGATCACCTTATGTAGAGTTTTGTGTATCCTCAAAATCTTCACAGTTAGAGGTAGAATCTAATTTAATCTTACACCTGGGCAATCAAAGCAATAGTGTGTATAGGTTTTACTCATTTGACTCTCAGAGGGCAACCCCATTTCTCTGGGCGCTGCCTTTTGGGTTGGGTCTCGTTGCTAACCTTGTGTCATGCCAACAGTATTGATACCCTTGGTGGGGTCTTGACCAGTTGTCCAGCTACTGTGTCTCAGTTTCAAACCCACCCTGCCCTGCTCCACCTGTGCTGCAGAGGCTGGACTCTGCAATGCATTCCTGCCTGGTCCTCTGGCTTCCTGGTAGGCTTTACCCATATGGGACTTTGAGGGGAGACCAGCAGTGAAGCAGGTCCCTGCTCCTTCCTTGCTTCTTCCTGTTTACTGACCTGCCCTCCCATTTGAAAAGGAAGCCACTCTCAGATATACGTAACTTGGCTAATTGAAAGCAGAAGCTTTTATTATTTTTTTCCAGTCTCCCTAAGTTTCCTCGGTTTTGCAGAAAGCACCAACATTTGGGATGCTCAGCAGACCTGGAGCCAGAGTTTATGGGATCCAGGGAAGGAGTTGGTAAACCACAGGAGGGCCAAATCCAGCCTGCCATCTGATTTTGTAAATAAAATTTTACTGGAACACAAGCAGGCTTATCCATTCTTTATCACCTAGGGCTGCTTTCACACAAGGGTGGAGTTGAGTAGTTGTGATGGAGCCCATATGGTCCACAAAGCCTAAAATATTCACTGTCTGGCCTTTATCGGAAAAAGAGTTTGCCATCTATGATGTAGAGGGCAACAAACCCTCTCTGCCACCTTCACAAAGGTACCTAATCCCTTTCTCATCCTCTCTGGCTTTCACGGAACACTTGTAATTAAACCAAACCAAGACCAAATGGAGAGCTACACAATCGGGATGAGGAGGAGGTAAAAAGTCCTATATTTTACCCAAGGAAAAGTCAGCAGAGATTATTAATGGCAATGATGATTCCATAAGGACAAAGGAGAAAGAGTGACTCTTTGATCTTTCGAAGGCCATCATCATCTCACTCGGAGAAGGCTTTCACGGCCAAGTATTACACAAGCACTTTCATCTATCTCCCAAATATACAGGTCCATTTCCAAGCATCTAGCAGCTTTTTCTCTTTTTGTGGGTGGAGAGAAAGTGGAAACCCTCCTCACTAAAGCCCTCTCATTTCCCAGAAGCAGATGAAAATCAATTTATCATCACTTAAAAAAAAAAAAAAACCTGACTGCGTATTCAGTTTGGAGCCAGCCCACGAGTACAGAAGGACTCAGAGAAAGCAGAACATATGGTGTCTACCTGCAGGAGCCCGAAATCCATAAAGAAAAGCAAGAATAGTTAGATTCTCTTTCAAAATGTCATATAAACCAAAGAATGCCGGGGGGACAAAAAAAGATTTACACACCTGGAGAGGGAAATGCAAAGTACATAAAAATAGGGCTCATTCATTCATTTGGCAAATATTCATTAGCTTTGAGGAGAAAAAAGATGAAATATATGTATATATACATACACTCTGTCCTCAAGGGGTTACTAATCTAGCATGCAGGTGACAAATTATTAGACAAAATCATTACAGTATCATGGGATTGGTGCTATAAAAAGTACAGACCTTTTTGGACACACGGGAGTAAACAACTGATGTGGTTTGCAGGTTTGGCCCCTCCAAATCTCATGTTGAAATTTGATCCCCAGTGTCTAATGTTGGGCCTGGTGGGAGGTGTTTGGGTCACAGGGGCCGATCCTCCATGAGAGGCTTGGTGCCCTCCCCACAGTAATGAGAGGGTTCTCCTGTATTAGTACATGCGAGAGCTGGTTGCTTAAAAGAGCCTAGAACCACCTCCTCCCTCCCTCACTCCCATTCTTGCCATGTCACTCACCTGCTCCCTCTTCACCTTCTGCCTCGATTGGGAGCTCCCTGCATCCCTCACCAGAAGCAGATGCAGGAGTGATGCTTGTATAGTCTGCAGAACTGTGAGCCAAATAGACCTCTTTTCTTTACGAATTACTCTGCCTCGGGTATTTTCTTTATAGCAACGCAAAATGGACTAATACAATAGGCATCCTAGAAGGACTGGGAAGGATTTTCAGAAAAAAAAAAAAATACTGAAGCCATCTTAAAGATATCTAGGAGTTTCCTGGGGAAAGCCCAGTCTAGAAAGAGGGAAAATAATCACTATTTTCAGGATGTTTCTTCACTCGCCACTGATAGCCACAGCCTTCCTGGGGAACCAGGCAATGGAATAAGGACCAAGAGCTGCAGGACTTGCTGTTTGAGGTGTGTGGTGACAGAGGAGACCAAGGTTTCAGAAGGTCATTCTGAATTCTGGTGGCAAGTGCAGGGTAGACTTGGCAATGTTGGTGAAGGAGACAAAGGCTTATCACGTAAGAAGCTATTGCCCCAGATGAGAACCAAAACCAAGGACCCCACAGACGGGACAGGAAGGAGTCAAGTTACAGGGAACTTTCAAGACATGATGCCAGACTGAGTGTGGAAAGTACGGGTAAGAGTCCGAGAAGACGACTCAGATTCCCAGTTTGAGTGTGGAAGGGAAACGGTGCCGCCCATGAAGATGGGTAATAACAACAGGAAGAGGGTTTGGAGGAGAAAAACAAGTTTTATTTTGAACAGATCATGCTTATAGAATCTGTGTGAAATTCACATGGAAGTATCTAAGGCCATTTAATTTCTATGCCCAATAAGGCTGCAATGCACACACCAAACTCACATCACTCCCCTGAGTTACAGGGGTACCTAACAACCTATAATCCGAAACAGGGAAATTTAATGAACAGTTGAGCTTCTCTTTCAAATCCAGGTGTGTCTATGCAATCCAACGATTTGAAATTGAGCCATACTGGAAAACATTTTACAGTTTTCAGACTTATTTAGGGTATTATCTTCTAGGTGATATCCCTAGCCAACTTTTTAGATCTCAGTTGGCTTGGGCTGGATATTAAGCCAATTTACAACAAATCCATCACACCCTCTGGCATCTCAGGGTTTCAAAGGATAAGAATTAGAAGACACAGCCGGTTACCTGACAACATGTGATGTGAATGTCATGCAGATTAACAGAAAACTGCTTTGTCAAGTTTTAATGAATTTATAAGAAGGTACAACTCCTGATAATAATGCTGTTTCTTCAATCTCTCCATACACAATTGACACTACTTGTCTCCTCAAATCACTTTAAAAAATTACTCATTTCTGACACTCTTAATTTCTTCTGTTTATGGTTTAAGGAGGCTAAAGGAAATGTGTCCGATTTGAGAAATGGGCCAGAGCTATTCATTCCCAGGGGACTGAGAGATTCACCTCTGATCCCAGAGTTTCTTCTTCTTTGTTTCACCTATAAAGTAAGTTAGTAAAAAATGAGGCACATCTTAGCAGTGGGCCTCTCAAGGCATTTATTTGATATATTTTATGTTTGTACCTTGACTCATTTGGAAAGAGAATATTTTCTAAACACATCCTGGTCACCCAATGAATGATATCTGGTATGAAATGTTCAAGGAGTAATTAGTGATGAGAACATAAGCAAGAGTGATATCATCCGCTGATAAATCTTTGGCATTTAAACAGCCTCAGAGCCACTGGATGAAAGTCTTTTAATGTTAACCTCTCAATGAACCAAAAGCTCACAATCCAGTCCTTTATAGTCAAACTCTGTTCTTGGACCAAAAGGTTGAAGCTAAGAAGGACAAGAGAAGCAGATGTTTGTGTGCATTTGTGCGCAAAATGGATGGAGTGTCTGTGTTCCTGGGGGTTGGATAAAGCTGTATTCTCATACAAAAAGGGGGAAAGTGAGAGATAGATAGTTGACACTGGATAAAAATATTTTACCTTAACAACAATGATGGTGTCAACAAAGCAACCAAACTGTGAGCTGTCAAGAAAGGGGCAAGTGCCTACTAGGTTGAGCACGATTCCTGTACACACAGCCCTTGGGCCAGCTCAGTGCTGTCGCGCGCCCCTCGCCAGCAAGGACCACGCAACACTTGGAGTTCTTCTGTCGTGCTTTATTGGGGTTCCCTTTTACTCTTACATTCTGCGGAAGACCCAGCGCAGCGGGGAGCAGGCACTAATATACACTCACAAA
>CAUYPO010029534.1:0-10751 GCA_963574435.1 Cheirogaleus major | reverse complement strand
CTCACAGCAACCTCAAACTCCTGGGCTCAGGCGATCCTCCTGCCTCAGCCTCCCGAGTAGTTGGGACTACAGGCATGCGCCACCATGCCTGGCTAATTTTTTCTATATATTTTTAGTTGGCCAATTAATTTCTTTCTATTTATAGTAGAGACGGGGTCTCACTTTTGCTCAGGCTGGTCTTGAACTCCTGACCTTGAGTGATCCTCCCACCTCGGCCTCCCAGAGTGCTAGGATTACAGGCGTGAGCCACCGTGCCCGGCCCCCTTTGAGTATATTTTTAAGTTATTTTCTTAGTGATTACCAGGCGATTACAAGGTTAAAATCCTAAATTTACAACAGTCTAGTTTGAATTGATAATAACTTTGCTTAATAGCATACAAACTCCTATTCCTACTCATCTTCCCTGCTTTATATTGTTATTGTCACAAGTTATACCTTTATACATTGTGTGACCATTCAACTAGATTTATAATTATTATTTTATGCATTTGTCTTTTAAATAATATGGTAAAGAAAAATAGGAGTTACAAATGAGAAATATGATAATACTGGATTTTATTTACCTATTTATTTATGTTTACTATAGTTCTTTATTTTTTGGTACAACTTCAAGTTCTGGGCTAATGTGCTTGTATTTCAGCCCAAAGGACTTCCTTTAGCATTTCTTGTAAGGCTGGTTTACTAGTGACAAACTTCCTCTGCATTTGTTTAGCTGAGAATGTCTTAATTTCTCACTCAATTTTGAAGGATTGTTTGGCCACATAAAGATTTCGTTGTTGACTTTTTAAAAATATTTCAGAACATTAAAAATGTTGTTATGCTGCCTTTTGCCCTTCATTGTTCCTTATGAAAAATTGCCTCTTAATCCTATTGAGCATAATTTGTATGTGACAAGTCATTTTTCTTTTACTGCTTTCAAGATGATCTCTGTCTTTCCACTGTTTGAGCATCACATGTCTTGGTGCGGGTCTCTTTGGGTTTATCCTACTTAGAGTTCATCGAGCTTTTTGCTTATATAGGTTTATGAAAAACATAAATTTGGGAAGTGTTTGGTCTTTATATCTTCAAATGTTTCTTCTACCCCTTTCTCTATCCTTCTGGACCCTAAATTTGTGTGTGTATACATACATATATACTTATACATATATATAAACATATACACACATATGTATAATGTCTTTGATAGTGGCCCTAGGTTCCTTAGGATTTGTTCACTTTTCTTTTTGTTTTTTTCCTTTCTGATATTGCATGGATAATTTCAATTGCCCTATCTTCATGTTTTCTAATTCTTTCTTTTGCCAGCTCAAATCTGCTATTAAACCTCTCTACTGAATTTTTCATTCAGCATTTGGACTTTTTAACTCTATAATTTCAATATGGTTCCTTTTAAAATAATTTCTGTATCTTTATTAATATTCTTTATTTGTTCATACATTTTCCTCTAGGTTTCTTTTAGTTATTTGTCCATGGTTTTTTTGTTCTCTGCACATTTACAGTGTTGTCTAGTAAGTCCAACATCTAGATTTACTCAACATTGGTGTCTGTCAATTTTCTTTACTCCTGTGAATGGACCATAGTTTCCTTTTTTTTGTTTGTTTGCCTTAAAATTTTTTGTTGAAAACAGAACATTTTGAATATTGTAATGTAGTGACTCTGGAAATAAGATTCACTCCTGTCCCCAAGGTTTGCTGTTGTTGATTGTTGAGCACCATACTTATTTACTTGTTTAGTGACATTTCAAACTATTTTCTAAAAGACTGTATCCCCTGCCATCTGTGGTCACCGAAGTCTCTGCTTTATTACCTCAGCAGTCAGCCAATGATCTGACACAAATTTCTCAATCTTTGGAGATTGGCTCTGGGCCAAGGCACTCCTTCAATGCTAAGCCCAGCTGCCTGTACCTCTGTCTTCACTTTCCGTTCCTGCTCGTGCAGAGTCTAAATATCAGCTAGAGGTTCACACCAAAGCTCCTCTCAGAGCTGCTTTGAGCATGCATCTGGCGTGGCATGTGCACTTCTCCCTGATTCTCTAGTAGATGTGGTAGCTTCTCAAAGGCCTTACTTCCCTCAGGAATATTCCTCCTGAGCCGGACTTGGGGACTCATGCCTGTAGTCTCAGTGACTCAGGGAGCATCACTTGAGACCAGGAATTTGAGACCAACTTGAACAATGTAGAGAGACCCTGTTTCTTAAAAAAAAAAAAAAAAGAGGAAAAAAATGAGTCAGGTATGGCAGAGCATGCCTATAGTTCCAGTTACTCTGGAGGCTGAGGCAGAAGGATTGTTTGAACTCAGGAGCTTGAGGCTGCTATGAGTGAACTATGATCATGTCACTGTACTCCGGCCTGGGCAACAGAGTGAGACCCTATCCAAAAGAAAAAAAAAATTAAAAAAGCATATTTCTCCTTAGCTTCCTCCTTTCCAGCTGTTGTGTCTTCCTTGCATTAGCTGGCTGTGTGCATGCATTGTGCATCTTTAAATGCTTTCTGTAGACGCTGCCTGCACAGTCACTCCGTCTCAAGGAGTGTAACAGAGGGACAGCCCCACATCAATCCCTCAGGGTACCAATGGGCAGGTCAAAATGTACAACCATAACGTTTGCAGAGGATATCTAAATTGCCCCCGACACTAGGAATGTAGGCTGTCACCCCCACGCTTACTGCTTCTGTGGGTAATGGAAGGTAGTAGGCAGGTAAGCAAAAATGCCACCACACTTTTGCACCTGTTTTTAGCAGCTCCTTTCTTCATTAAGCACTCCTGTGGTTGCTGTAAGTTTTTGATTAGATTCCAGAATTTTCTGGAATCATCACAAGTTGATTATCTTAGCTTTTTCAAGCTGAATGAATACCTCAGTGGAAGGACCAATTCCTGAACCACCCTTACCTAATATTTTGGTGACGT
Organism: Cheirogaleus major; assembly: GCA_963574435.1. Taxonomy (NCBI): domain Eukaryota; kingdom Metazoa; phylum Chordata; class Mammalia; order Primates; family Cheirogaleidae; genus Cheirogaleus; species Cheirogaleus major. Next base: position 7,852 of record CAUYPO010029534.1, on the reverse strand, counting down.
CACTCCACAGTCACTTCTTAAAACTGTCAGGTGGATTTTTTTCCTCTAGAAATTCTTCTCCAAATCTCCTGATGGTAATTTTCCCTCTTTTCTACTTTTTAATTTTTTATTAACTACTAATGTTAATAACAGGCTTTTATTAGTGCATTGACCAAACTGTATTTACTGTATTGCATTTTATGTGTTTTCACACTGAACTTTTCTCTTAAACTAGAAGCTTTTTGAGAGCAGAGGTGACATTTAGCAAGGCACCTAGCACTTAGAACAGAGCTTGGTACATAATAGTTGCTCACAAAATGCCTGCTTAATTGAATTGATACCAATTTCCTCATTCACAGGCATATAAACAAAGAGGTTTTAAAATAAAGTCATTAAACTCAAAGGAACAAAGTGCTGAAGAACACATTGAAACCATTGCAATGAAAATTACTTTGCTCATTTGCTGAGAGAAAATAATTTCTTTCTTCTTGACTATTTCTCTTTTGTGTTATAAACTGTCCTGGGAGAAGGTTCATTTTTCTCTCCACATAAAAAGGCTGGGCAGAGGGAAGGCAATATAAGCCAGACTAGCACCTCAGCAAACACTCTATACCCCTCTTATGTGTGTTGGGGGTGATAATATAGTGGCAGCCGGAACCCGTCGTAGGTTTTCTTCTTCCCTTTCCTCTTCCTCACTCCGGCCAAATTCCTTCTCCTCCTTTCCTCAGAATCAAGTCATTATAATTCTCTGGCTCTCTAGATGGTTTTCATATTTTTTACCCCACATGATTCTCACAGGAGCATGATAGCCACACATAGTATCTCTGCAGGCTGTGTCCCCAGTCTTGTCCTGTGTGTGGGGTGACAGACATGCTCTCTCAATGAAGAGGAACGCTGAGGGGTGAGTGGGGCACAGCGTTTCAGCCCTTCTCCAGGTGAAATTCACCATTGCTTCCTTTGTATTCCAGTCTACCCTGCATGTGTCTCTACACACTGGATACACGTAGTCTGGAGTGCTCGCCTTCCCCTACAACTAAGAGCGTCCTATGATTAGTGACCATGTTTTGTCGCTCTTTTCAAGGACAAAAAAATTTGTCCAATAAATATTTATGAGTGAATTAATGAATGATTAGGTATATTGGAAAGGCAAATTAAGTCTGGTAGATTAATCTGGAATGAACAAAACAAATGTCATTCTACTGTGCAGCGAAAGTTAGCGGGATAACCCACTTGTGTCTCATGACATCATAGTACAAACACAAACACTCAAAAATATGTCTTGATGGGAATTGTGGAGTTTCACCAAAGAAATTCATGAGCCCCAATGAGTGTAGTAATTATTTTTCATAATTTTCTTAATTTCGTTTTTCTGCCAGAAAATATTATGAGAGGTGGTTTCTCCCTCTCCTCAGTGGTATATTGCAATGTCTTGCAAGCTACGCTCAAATCTGATTCCAGTTGCATAAAGATAGTCATTAGTTGCCAACAAAACATTGCTTTAGTTATACTTGCCAAACGTGAGGGCTTGATCTGCTCCTTGTTAGACCTGTTTACAAACAGTTTGAACATACTATGTTGGAATACACGTCAGTCATCATGAGCTAGTTACGAAAATGTATAAATACTCTCCTTCACTCTTGAAAGCATTATTATGTAGGCTGGCTTAGTCATTTATTTTCAGATTTATTTTACGCTGCTGTTTTAGAGTGAGGAAATCACTGGTGAGAGCTTTGGGTTGCTATACATTTTGAATTGCACATGAGGTGGCTGTTGGCATGGGCCGCTCCCCACTTGCTGCCATGCCCCGACACTCAGGCTGCACCCTATGTCTGCGATCTCACCCCCTGGGGCAAGGTCCTCCCAGACAGCACATGCTCTGGAACCTCAGGCAGCTTTGCTTCTGTTCTGAGGGAATCTGTAGATATAGTCTGAAGACCCACTCTGGGGCCATCCCTGCTCGACGCTGTATTACAAGGAGCTACTTCCATGAGACCCACACTGTGCGAGGTGCTTTATGCTGAAAAGCTAATTTATTCTTTATTAAAAGGCCTGTGAGGTAGATGCTATGATCTATTTTCTACAAATGACAGAATCTAGGTTCAGAGAGGTTAGGATACTCACTTCAAGTGTATTTGTTATTTTTCACATATCCCCCACACGCTACCCATTTTCTTCCATTCTCGGCCTTGCACTGCACCCCAGGAGGGTGGAAGGAGTGAGTGAGGCATCTATGCAACCCCCCTTCCTGCTGCCAGCGGTGTTTGTGGCAGTAGCTGCTTCTCTCCATGACTTGAGCGACTGTTAGGCAGCTCCTCTTGGGGACGCCAGCTCTTCCTGGCCCTGATAATAGCAGATCCTCCCCTGCTGCTCCGGACCTCAGGGTGGCAATGACTTCCACATGTTGGTAGTCTCCGGGTATCCCAACACTCCCAATTTCCCTTATCTTAGCTCGTACTGTGTAAGCTACATTTTATTAAATTGTCTGAGCCATCTGAGACGGAATCTGTTCTCTGCTGGGACACTGATTCTCCAACTATCACAGCTGTTAAATACTAGGTTGAAATTGGAAGAGTCTTTCTATTTCCCAAGACCGTGCTCTCTTCACTGGCCTGCACTGTCTCATTATGTCATGTTATGTGAAGTGATTTCAGGAGCCTCTCTCTGAAGGGAGATGCCAACCGCCGAGCTCAGCCTAGCAGTCTCTTAACACAGACATGCCAGTAAGTCAACTTAAGAAGCACACACAGTACTTAACCAAGAGTAGTTGAAAATTTAGTAGGGAGGCGAGGATAGCATTAATGAAACAGAAAAAAGAAACATGAATGACTAAATGACATTGTTGTGTGTTGTAACCAAATAAATTTTATTTTAGATATATTGTTGCAAACATATTTTCAGAAAATAGTTTATTTCCTTTGTCCCAGGACTATTTTTCTTCTCAGCTTTGGCATTCTAATGGCCCATTGGCTCATAAGAAATTCTTTTAAGTCACAGGCATTTTAGTGACTCTTTTCTTTCCTACCTCATCATAGTGGTGCCCAGCATTTTTCTCTAGTCTAGGGGCTGGGCGAGAAATGGCTTATCAGTGGTGTTATTTCTACCACAATTTCTTTATCCGTTTATCCACTGATGGACATTGAGGTTGATTCTAACTCTTGGCTATTGGGAACAGTGTTGCAGTAAACTTGGGAGTGCAGATATCTTTTCAATACAGTGGTTTCTTTTCTTTTGGATAGAGACCCAGCAGTGGGATTGCTGGCTCATATGGTAGTTCTATTTTCAGTATTTTGAGGAACCTCCTTACTGTTCTCCAATTAGTCCTTCATTCTATTGGTATGATGTATCACAGTGGTTGATTTGCATATGTTGAACCATCCTTGTATCCCTGGGATGAATCTCACTTGACCATGATGAATAATCTTTTTACTGTGTTGTTGAATTTGATTTGCTAGTCTTTTGTTAAGGATTTTTGCATGCATGTTCATTAGAGACATTGGCCTATAGTTTCTTTTATTGTGTGTCTTTGATTTTGGTATCAGGAAGATACTGGGCATGTCAAATGAGTTTGGGAGTATTTCCTCCTCCTTGATTTTTTGGAAGAATTTTAGTAGGATTGGCATTAGTTCTTTGCGTGTTTGGTAGAATTAGGCAGTGAAGCCATCAGGTCCTGGGCTTTTCTTTGATGGGAGACTTTATTACTGCTTCTATCTCATCTCTTGTTATTGATTTACTCTGGTTTTGGATTTCTTCCTGGTTTAATCTTGATAGTTTTTATGTGTCTAGGAATTTATCCATTTCTTCTAGGTTTTGCAATTTATTGACATACAGTTACTTATAGTAGTGTCTAATGATGATTTGAATTTCTGCCTTATCATTTATAATGTCTCTTTTTTCATCTCTGATTTTATTTATTTGGATCTTCTCTCTTTTTTTCTTAGTTTGGCCAAATGTTTGTCAATGTTGTTTATCTATTCAAAAAATCAACTTTTCCTTTCATTGATCTCTTTTTTATTTCAATTTCATTTATTTCTGCTCTGATTTTTATTATTTCTTTTTTTATACTGATTTTGGGTTTGGTTTGCTCTTGTTTTTCTAGTTCTTTAAGATGCATCATTAGGTTGTTTGTTTGAAACTTTTCTACTTTTTTTTTGATGTAGGAACTTATTGTTTAAGCTTTCCTCTTAGTACTGCTGTAACTGTATCCCTTAGGTATTTTTTCTTTTTCTTTTTTGATATGTTGTGTTTTCATTTTCATCTGTTTTGAGAAATTTTAAAATATCTTTCTCAATCTCTTAATTGATCCACTGGTCACTCAGGAGCATATTGTTTAATTTCCATGTGTTTGAGTTATTTCCAATGTTCCTCCCATTATTGATTTCTAGTTTTATTCCATTTGTTCAGAGAAAATACTTGATATGATTTCAATTTTTTTGACTTTGCTCAGAACTTTTTTTGTGGCCTAACATATGGTCTATCTTTGAGAATGACCTATGAGCTGAGGAGAAGAATGTGTATTCTGCAGCTGTGGGATGAAATGTTCTGTAAATATCCATTATATTAGGTCTGTTTGGTCTGTGGTGTAGATTAAGTCCAATGTTCCTATGTTGATTTTGTGAAAGCATTGGTATTCTATGACCTTCTTGTACTTGAATATTGATATCTTTCTCTAGGCTTGGAAAGTTCTCTTTTATTATTTCTTTGAATAAATTTTGCAACCCACTCTCTCTCTACGTCCTGTTTAAGGATGAGATATCTAGTAACTCTTAGATCCATCCTTTTGAGGCTGTTTTCTAGATCTTGTAGGCATGCTTCATTCTTTTTTATTCTTTTGTCTCCTCTGACTGTATTTTAAAATAGCCTGTCTTCAAACTTACTAATTTTTTCTTCTGCTTGATCAATTTTGCTGTTCAGAGACTCTGATGCATTTTTTCAGTTCGTCACTTGAATTTTGCAGGTCTACAATTTCTGCTTTATTTTTTCCCATTATTTCAATCTCTTTGTTAATTTTCTCTGATGGTCTTCTGAATTCCATCTTTGTGTTGTCTTGAAGTTCATCAAATTTCTCCAGGACAGCTATGTTGAATTCTTTGGCTGAAAGTTTACATATCTCTATTACTGCAGGATCAGTCACTGGTACCTTATTTAGTTTGTTTGGTGAGCTCATGTTTTCTTGGATGTTCCTGATGCTTGTGGATGTTCACTGTTGTCTGGGCATTGAAGAGATAGGTATTTATTTTAATCATTGCAGTCTGGACTTGTTTTATCCTGTCTTTCTTGAGAAAGCTTTCCAGATATTCAAAGGGAATTGAGTGTTGTGATGTACATCTTTGGTCACTGCAGCTGTATCAGCACTGGGGCTCCCCAAACCTGGTAATGCTGTGACTCTTGCAGACTCCTGGTGGAACTGCCTTGATGGACTTAGGTAAGATACAGAAGAATTCCCTGGATTACCAGGCAAAGTCTCTCGATCTCTTCCTTCCTTCTCTGTGCTGAGCTGCTGGAGCTGGGGGAGGAGTGACATGGGCACTCCCTTTGACCACTGCAGCTTGGACTGTACCAGGTCACACCTAAGCCAGCTCAGTCTCACCCACAGCCTTTGGTGACTGTTGCCTGGTTATCTCTGATGTTTATTCAAAGTCCAAGGCTCTTTAGGCAGCAGGTGGCGAATCCTTCCAGCACTGGATCCTTTAGGTCAGCATGTTTCCTTTTGACCCAGGATGGGTCCAGAAATGCCTTCAAGAAACTAAGGTCTTAACTCAGGGGCTTCAGGAGTCTGCCTGGTACTTTATTTTTCTGTGGCAGAGCTGGTACCCAAGTTGCAAAACAAAGTCCTTTTAACTTTTCCCTTTTCTTTCCCCAAGTGGAAGAAGATTCTCTGAGCTGCACTGCCTGCAGTGGGGCGGTGGGGGTGGGGATGACACAGGCACTGGCTTGGCCATGGCTGCTGGTGTCTCACGGTCCATGTGCGTCCCAAGCTGAGCTGAGCCAGCACAGCTGCAGGAATTGCCCAAGCAATGCTGCCTTTGTGTCCTGACTGACTTACACATTTATTCCAGGCCCCAGGCCACTTTTTCTCAGCCAGTAGTGGGGCTAACCAAACTCAGGTTTCAAGGTGGAGGATTTCTCTCTGGCCAGGCTGGTCTAAATGCTCCACCATGGGCACCAGAAGAATCCTGCCCTATGCTGTGTTCCCCTGTGACTGTGCATCCCTGAATTCCAGTGAGAATCCACAATCACTCCACTCTTCCTCCTCTGGGCACACACAGGTTCTCTCTGCCTTTGGCAAGTTGGCACGGCACTGCCACGGGATGGGGGCACGTAGCACAGACAATGCAAGATTGTCTTTCTGCCCTCTTCAGTGCATCTTTCCTTGATGCAGTGTTAAAGCCAGGTACTGTGATTGCTCACTGATTTTTTGTTCTTCTAAAGGTACTTCCTTGGGTGAATAGTTGTTGAATTGCAGAAGGATGATCACTGGAGGTTTCCATTCAGCCGTCTTGCTCCACCCTCCTATTTAACATTCTTGAGTGTAGGTCTCCTAGTGATGAATTCTCTCAGGTTTTGTGTCTTTGAAATATCTCTCTTTTTGTAAAAAAATATGTTTACTGAGTATAGTTTCTAGATTGACTTTTTTTTCTCTTATTACTTTGAAGATGTTGATCCACCATCTTCTAGCATGCATTATTTTCCTTGAGAAATCTGCTAACATTCTTATATTTGTTCTTCTGTTCATAATGTGTCTTTTTTTCCCTGGCTGCTTTTAAGATTTTATCTTTGCCACTGGTTTTATGATGTGTCTTGGTATAGTTTTCTTCACGTTCTTGGGTTTGGAGTTTGTTGACATTCTTGCATCTGTAGATTTATGACTTTCACCAAATTGGGAAAATTTCGACCTTTATTTCTTCTTCAAATTTTTTTCTTTTTCCTTTATTTTAAAAGAGAATCAAATTACACATTTTTATGCTACTTGAATTTGTCCCACAATTTATTCTTTTCAGAGTTAATTTTTTTCAATCTTTTTACTCTCAGTGCTTCACTTTGGATAGTTCTATTTCTATATTTTTAGGCACAATATTTTCTGTTCTGAAATGTTTGGTATGCTTTTTAATTCCATTCGGTGTTAGTTTCCATTTTTGATATTGTGTTTTTCATTCCTAAAAGTTTGATTTAGGTTGCTTTAAATTTTTTAGATATTTACTTTGCTTGTACTCCTTTTCCCTCTTGGACATATAGAATATGGTTATGCAATATTTTTGATGTCTTTCTCTACTAATTCTATAATCTGTGTCATTTTTGCATCTATTTCTATTTATTAATATTTCTCCTCATTGTGGGTTATATTTTCTTGCTTCTTTGCATGCTTGCTCATTTTGATTAGATGAAAATCATTGTAAATTTAATCGAATTGGGCACTATATATTTTGTATTCATATAAATATCATTGCAATTTGTTCTGAGATGAAGTTAAGTAACTTGAAAGTAAGTTGATCCTTTCAAGGGTTAGTTTTGAGCTTTGTTAGGCACAACTTTGTTGTGTGTGGGTGTGTGGGGAATATGTGTTTTTTGGGGACATCACAGTTAACTAATGGGGAGGATTGAGAAGCTTCTGTACAACTGCACTTGCATGAGTTTAAAAACACAAGCTTGGATTTGATGAATTTTAGGTATGGGCCATCTATGTCAATTTTGTTAAGAATTTTTATCATAAAGGTATGTTGAACTTTGTCAAATGCTTTTTCTGCATCTATTGACAGAATCATGTGGTCTTTGTTCTTCATTTTATTTATGAAGTGAATTGCATTTATAGACTTGCGTATGTTGAACCAGCCTTGCATCCCTGGAATAAAGCCCACCTGGTCGTGGTGAATTATTT
>CAUYPO010029533.1:0-28590 GCA_963574435.1 Cheirogaleus major | reverse complement strand
GGGAATTGTGATCTAGCACCTCTTATATTATCCTGGATAGAGCTTGAGCCCATCCTCTGAAGTGAGATATCACAAGAATGGAAGAATAAGCAGCACTATGTGCTTGCCATCAAATTGGCACTAACTGATCAACACTAAGGTGCTCACATGGTAGTAATATTCATTGGGGGTTGGCGGGGTGGGGCTGGACAAACTCACAACTAATGGATGTGGTGAGCATTGTATGGGGGAAGGGCACGCCTCTAATCCTGGCTTGGGTGAGACAAAGTCATAACATGGAATCAAAATGTTTGTACCCCCATAATGTCCTGACGTAAAAAATAAAAAGGAATTTGGGGTTTTTGGATTTAGGGACACTCAATCACTAATGCAAATGTTTGAAAATTTGAAAAAATCTGAAATCCAGAACACTTTTGGTCTCAAGCATTTTGGGTAAGGGATACTCAAGTGTACAACAATTTCAGATACATAGTACCTAATGAAGTAGTCTCAAAACAAACAAAAATTGATAGTACTACAGGGAAAAATTGACAGATCTACCATCCTAATGGAGGGTTGTAGTACATTTCTCAATTGTTGGCAATTCAAATAAGTATCAAGTTAGTAAATTTAGAAATGATTTCAATAATACAATTAACTTAATTGAGTTGACATATATAAAACACTGGAACCAACAATTATAAAATGTCACTTTTCTTCAGGACACATGGCATGTTTTTTAAAAACTGAGCAAATATTATTAGTAATATAAAAAGTGAGTGTTGAAAAATTTCAATGACTCACTATCTTAGAGATCAATTTTTTTTTTTACCAATTTGCAATTAAAAGTAAATTGCAAAAATAAATAAATAAACAAACCCCATACACTTGGGAATTTGAAAACATACTAATAAGTAATTATGGGGGGAAAATAAATTTTGAGGACCATTTGTTTATCTGTTTATTTGTATTTGAAAATATTAAGGAGGTATGGTGTTTTTGTTACATGGATGAATTGTATAATGCTGAAGTTAGGGCTTTTAGTGTGTCCATAATCAGAATAGCGTGCATTGTACCCGATAGGTTAAGCTTTTATCCTTTTTCCCTCATTAGTTTCCAGTGTTACTAGGTCATTGAATATGAAATGTCTGATTTTGAATCATTAGTTTATTGTATCTCAGACAAGAAGCAGTACAGTTAATCAAAGTATGCGCCTAAACTATTGACACAGTTTTACCATCTTAACAGCAGTGAAGAAGCCTAGAGATTGAGTGGCGATAAAATTGTGAAAGGTGTTTTCCACAGCTTGTTGAGAATTGAATATTTTGCCTTGCAAGAAGTAGTTGAAAGCCTGGAAGAAGTGGTAGTCAGTTGGTGCAAGGTCGGTCTGGTGAATATGGTGGATGACAGAGAGTTTCCAAGTCCAGCTTTTGTAGTTTGAGCAATGTTGTTTGTGCCACATGTGGTCCAATGTTGTCTTGCAAGAGGATTGGCCTGTATGTATTGACCAAGCTCAGCTGCTTAATCGCAAGCATCCTCATCATTTTGTCCAGTTGATTGCAGTAGACATCCACCGTAATTGATTGACTAGGTTTCATGAAACTGTAGTGGATAATATCAGCGCTGGACTACCAAATAGATATCATTAGCTGTTTTTGATGAATATTTGGTTTTGAGACTTCTTTATTCAACCATTGTGCTAGACCAGGCATCCTCAAACTGCGGCCCGCCGAGGACATTTATCCAGCCCGCTGGGTGTTTTTGCCGCCGCTGCCTGTCCTGCTTAGCAGCCGACTCCTCCCGGGCCCACAGTGCGCATGTGTGGAATATACGCCACACTCTGCAGCGGCTCTCCAACGACACTCCAATGGTCTGAGGGACAGTGAACTGGCCCCCTGTTTAAAAAGTTTGAGGAGCCCTGTAGCTAGACACTTGTGATCGTCAAAAAGAATCCATTTTTCATCACATGTAACAATACAGTGTAGAAATGGTTTGTCTTTATGTTGTGACAACAAAGAAAGGCAAGCTTCGAGATGATTTCTTTTGATCCTTGTTTAATTCACGTGAGACCCATCTATCCAGCTTCTTTACCTTGCCGATTTGTTTCAAATGGTCCAATATCAAATCTTGCTGCTAATTCATGTGTAGGTTGAGATGGATTCTCTTCCGCTATAGCTTTCAGCTCATCATTATGCACCTTGGTTGGTCTCAGGTCACCCACGAGGCTCATTTTCAAGCTTAAAATTATCAGAATGGAACTTCTGGAACCATCAACATACTAGGCATTCATTAGCCACATCCTTCCCAAACTCTTTACTGATATTTCGAGCTATCTGCACAGCATTGGTTCCACAATGGAACTCATATTCAAAAATAACATGGATTTTTGACTTATCCATGGTTTCATAAAAATTGCTCTAAAAAAATTTTTGAAAGATAATCATAAGCCAAAACCCATGCGTTTGAAAGACTGAGGATGTACCTTTGCAATAAAAATCAGTGTCAAAATGAAAATGTCAGAGATATCAGCTGTCAAACTTAGCACTTAAGGAAAATTGGACACTTCATACTCAATGACCTAATATTTATACCACTTTATGACCATGTATATCTATCATTTAGCTCACACTAATTAGTGAGAACATATGGTGTTTGTTTTTCCATTCCTGAGATACTTCACTTAGGATAGTGTTCTCCAGTTCCATCCAGGTTGCTGCAAAAGACATTATTTCATTTTTTTTATGGCTGAGTAGTACTCCATTGTATATATGTATCACATTTTCTTTATCCATTCATTCATTGATGGGCAGTTAGGTTGATTCCATACGTTTGTAATTGTGAATTGTTCTGCAGTAAACATTCAGGTGCAGGTATCTTTTTGATATAATGATTTCTTTTCCTTTGGGTAGATATCCAGTAGTGGGGTTGCTGGATCAAATTGTAGGTCTACTTTTAGTTCTTTGAGTAATCACCATACTGTTTTCCATAGAGGTTGTACCAATTTACAGTCCCATCAACAGTGTATGAATGTTCCTTTTTCACCACATCCTTGCCAATATCTAATATTTTTTGATTTTTTTAATGGCCATTTTGATAGGGGCAAGGTAGTATCTTCTTGTAGTTTTATTTTGCATTTCCCTGATGATTTGTGATGTTGAATATTTTTTATATGTTTATTGGCCATTTGTTTATCTTCTTTTGAACAGACTCTGTTCATGTCTTTTGCCCAGTTCTTAGTGGCTTATTTTTTTCTTGCTAATTTGGTTGAGTTCTTCATAGATTCTGGATATCAGCCCTTTGTCGGATGTGTAGTTTGCAAATATTTTCTCCCATTCTGTAAGCTGCATATTTAGTCTGTTGATTATTTCCCTTGCTGTGCAGAAATTTTTTAATTTAATTAAGTCTCATTTATTTATTTTTGTTGTTGTATTTGCTTTTTGAGTCTTAGTTATAAATCTTTGCCTAGGCCGATGTCCAAAAGAGTTTTTCCTACACTTTCTTCTAGAATTTTTATGGTTTCACACCTTACATTTAAGTCTTTAATTCATCTCGAGTTAATTTATGCATATGGTGAGAGATAGGGAGGGATCCTGTCTCATTCTTCTATGTGTGGCTATCCAATTTTCCCAGCACCATTTATTGAATAGGGTGTCCTTTCCCCAGTGTATGTTTTTGCTTTGTCAAAAATCAGTTTGTTGTAGCTATATGATTTTATTTGTGGGTTCTCTATTCTGTTCCACTGATCTGTACCTCTACATTTATAACAGTACCTAGCTGTTTTGGTTACTATAGCTTTATAATATAATTTGAAGTCAGGTAATGTGATGCCTCTGGATTTGTTCTTTTTGCTTAATACATTGACTCCCACACTAGAAAATTTTTTTCCTTATGGTCATGGTGTTTTGTTATGAAAATAGAATAGAAACTTTGAAAACAAAATGATCCTTTCTAATTTAATGAAACATTTGTTGTTTTTTATTGTCTTCTCTACGTAACTTATATGCAACTTGAAAAATACATCTCACTGCTCCCAAGGTGAAGAGATGTGTGAATTACATATGCTTCACAAGGCTCCTGGCTCAAAACTAGCGTGAGTTAAATACAGTTCACATGGTGGTCAATTTGTTAAGATTGCTTTGGCTATTTGGGCTCTTATTAGTTCCATATGAAGTTTAGGATTATTTTTTCTAGGTCTGTAAAAAATGGTTTTGGTATTTTGATGGGAATTGCATTGAATCTGTAAATCACTTTGGGCAGTATGGACATTTTAAAAATGTTGATTCTTTCCATCCATGAGCATGGATATTTTTCCATTTGTGTCATCTGTGATTTCTTTCCTAAGTGTTTTGTAATTCTCCTTGTAGAGATCTTTCACTTTTTTGGTATTTTATTTTCTTTGTATTGGTATTGAATTCTTGATTTGACTCTCAGTCTGACTGTTGTTAGTATATAGAAATGCTTCTGATTGTTTACATTGATTTTGTAACCTGAGACTTTGCTGAATTTATTTGTTAATCTAGGAGTCTTTTGGTGGAGTCTTTATGACTTTCTAGAAACAAGATCATATTGTCAAGAAACAGGGGTAGTTTGACCTCTTCTTTCCTTATTTGGATACCTTTTATTTCTTTCTCTTGCCTGATTGCTCTGGCTAGGACTTCCAGACCTATGTTGAATAGAAGTGGTGACAGTGGACATTATTGTCTTGTTCCAGTTCTTAGGGGGAATGCTTTCAACTTTCCCCATTCAATATGATGTTGGCTATAGGTATGTGATATATCACTGTTATTATTCTGAGGTAATGTTCCTTCTGTGCCCAGTTTGTTGAGGGTTTTATTATGAATGGGTGCTGGGTTTTTTCAGTTGCTGTTTCTGCATCTGCTGAGATGATCATATGGTGTTTGTTTTTACTCCTGTTTATGTGGCGTATCATATTTGTTGGTTTGGGTATATTGAACCACCGTTGTATCCCGGGGATGAAACCCACTTGATCATGGTGAATTATCCTTTTGAAGTGCTGTTGAATTCAGTTTGCTAGTATTTTGTTGAGGATTTTTGCATCTTTGTTCATAAGGGATATTGGTCTGTAGTTTTCTTTTTTTATTGTGTCCTTTCCTGGCTTTGGTAAAAGGTGATACTGGCTTCATAGAATGAATTAGGGAGGATTCTCTCCTTCTTGATGTTATGGAACAGATTCAGTAAAATAGGTACCAATTCTTTGTAGATATAGTAGAATTTGGCTGTGAATCTGGTCCTGGGCTTTTTTTTTATTTTTGAGGGGTGGGGTAGATTTTTTTATTACTGTTTCATTCATACTACTTGTTATTGATTTGTTTAGCATTTCTGTTTCTTCCTGATTTAGACTTGGGAGGTTGTGTGTTTCTGAAAATTTATCCACTTCTGGGTTTTCTAATTTGTGTGCATAGAAGGTCTCACAATAGTCATGCATGATATTTTGTATTCCCGTGGTATCATTTGGAATGTCTCCTTTTTCATTTCTGATTGAGCTTATTTGAGGCCTTTCTCTTCTATTTTTGGTTAATATAGCTATTGGTCTATCAGTTGGTCTCTTTTCAAAGAACCAACTTTTTGTTTTGTTGATCCTTTGTATTGTTCGGTTTCTATTTCATTTGGTTCTATTCTGAGCTTTGTTATTTCTTGTACTAGCTTTGGGTTTAGTTTGTTCTTCTATTTCTAGTAAATTGAGGTGTGATGTTAGGTTGTTAATTTGTGATCTTTCTGTCTTTTTGATGTAAGCATTTAAGGCTATGAACTTCCCTCATTGCACTGCTTTTTCTATATCTCGTAGATTTTGGAAGCTTGTGTCCTCTTTGTCTTCCAGTTCGAAAAATCTTTTGATTTCCTTCTTAATTTCATCATTGACTCATGAGTCATTCAGTAACATATTGCTTAATTTCATGACTTTGTGTAGATTTCAGAGTTGCCATTGGAATTGATGCCTAGTTTTATTTCACTGTGATCTGAGAGGCTACATGGTCTGATTTCAATTTTTCTGAATTTTCTGAGACTTGTTTTGTGTCCTAACATAGGATCTGTCTTGGAGAATGTCCACTGTGCTGATCAGAAGAATGTGTATTCAGTAGTTTTGGGGTAGAATGTTCTGTAAATGTCTGTTAGGTTCATTTGTTCCAAAGTCCCATTTAATTTGAGGAAACTCTAAAAAATAGAGTTACACAATAATGGAAATACAACATTTTTGGAATATAGTAAAAGGTTTAATTCAAAGGGAATTTATTGATCATAGTGGTTATTTAGAAAAGAATAAAGGCTGAAATGTTAGACCTAATTATCCAACTTGAGAAGTTAGAATGAGAGGAACACAGATTAAACCCTCTGAAAGGAGAAAGAAGGAAACCAAAAGCAGAAATTAATGAACTAAAAAACAAAGATTTAGTAGAATAAAAAAATCAGAAGTTAGATCTTTAAAAGGGCTAATAAAGGACTTCCAGTTCCAAAATGGTGGCATAGAGGTAAGTTGGCTTTACACCCCCTCCATAGCAAATGAAAAACAGATATACAATGATGAGATATACACCAGGAACAGCCCAGAGCTCAGGGATGAGATGAGAATGAGACAGTTCCCAGGGCTACAGAGCAGTGGAAAAACTCCAAGTAGATAGCAGGAGAATTGTGCTTCCACATCCATGACACCCTTCCCCCTAATTCTGCCTGGCACCAACCACACATGGAAAATATCCCCCTAACTCATAGTTTCTCCACTGGAAAAAATAAAATTGAGGTGGTCAATTAGCTATTCCACATTCTTGGGTTCCTTGACAGGAGACCTGTTCTTTCCTTAGTCCACAGGTAGCATTGTGACTACCTGGAGGGAGAAATATCCCTGAGGAAAGACAGATAAATGAGGGAGGTGAAACTACCATGCCCAGCTCCAGAAACTCTTCTCTGTAACTGGGCTAAAGGAGATGCCAAATTAGAGTTGCTGTTCAGTAACACCATGCTGCAGTAGGTACATTCTCCACATTCCATCAGCCTTCCCAGACTGGTTGGATAATCCCTTTGGGACCGCCTTGCTGTGGTATAGGCAGCGTTCAGACTGTTTACTAGAGCCAAGGTGATCCTGGGCTTAAGGCTCCAACAAAGAGCCAAAGAGGCAGCGAATGACCTAGCAGGGAAGATTCGCTAAGCAAATATGTTTAATAAAAAGCAAAACAAGCCAGACAGAGAAAACTGGAATAAATTATCCTTCAATGCAAAGAAATCAATGTATTCCCACAAGAAACAATTGTAAATGGAACCATGACCTCCCCAAAAGGACAAAGCAAAAATTCAGTGACGGATCCTAATGTGACAGCAATTTTTAGCTCTCTAACCAAGAATTCAGAATAGCAGTTTTATGGAAACTTAGTGATCTCCAGGATAACACCAAAAAACAATTCAGAAATTTATCAGAGAAATTTAACAAAGAGGTTGAAATAATAAAAAAGGCAAACAGAAATCTTGGAACTGAGAAATACTCTTGTTAAAATGAAGAACTCTTTAGAGGCTCCCGATAGCAGAATTATCCAAGCAGAGGAAAGAATCAGTGAGCTTGAAGACTCACTGTTTGAAAATACACAGTCAGAGGAGAAAAAATAAGAAAGAATGAAAAGGAATGAGGACCACCTTACCTACAAGATACAGAACATTACCTTGAAAGACCAAATCTAAGCAGTACTGGTGTTCAAGAGGAAGCTGAGCAAGAGCAAATGGTAGAAAATGTATTCAAAGGAATAATAATAGAAAACTTTCTAAAACTTGAGAAAGGTATAAATATCCAAATAAAGGAAACCCTTTGAATAACAAACAGATTCAAGCCAAGCAAGGCTATCCCAAGGCATATAATAATCAGACTCTCAAAGGTGAAGGACAAAAGAGAAGATCCTGAAGGCAGAAAGAGATGAGCAATGAAGAACACATAAAGGAATTCCAATTCATCTGGCAATGGACATCTTAACAGAAGCCATACAGGCCAGGAAGGAGTGAACAACATTTTCAAAGTGCTGTGAAGGAGAGATAAAGTCTTTCCCAGAGAATTAAAAGGTGAGAGAATTCACCATTACCAGGCCCATCTTGCAAGAAATGCTAAAAGGAGTCCTTGAATCTGAAAGAACGAAACACTAAGGTGCAATAGAAAACTTGCAAATTATAAAACCTATTGATAAAATTAAGTGCATAGACAAACCCAGAATAGTGTATATTACTGAATGTGTGGTGTGAAATCCACTTACAACACTAGTCTGATGCCCAGAAGACAAATCTACCAAAAACAATAATAGCCACAGCAACCTATTAAGAGACAGGTAATTTTGAAATATGTAAATTGAAACTAAAAGTCAAAATGGGGGAGGTGGAATGAAAGTATAGTTTTTTTTCATATTTTCTTTCTATTCTTTGTGATATAAGTTGTCATCTCTTTAAAATAACTTGTTTTATCTATAAGATTTTTTTATAAGCCTCATGGTAATCACAATACAAAAAACCTGTGATAGATTAACTACAAATAAAATGCAACAAATTAAAACAAGTACCAGAGATAGTCACTTAACCACAAAGGAAAACAATAAGAAAATAAAGGAAGAAAAGAGTCTCAAAACAATCAGAAAACAAGCAACAAAATGACAGTAGTAAGCCTTTACTCATCAATATTATCACTGAATGTAAGTGGTCTCAATACTCCAATTATTAATAAAAGGCATAGAGTGAGTGGTTAAAAGAACAAGACCCAACTTATGTGCTGCCTTCAAGAAATCCACTTTACCTCTAAAGACACACATACACTGAAAGTGAAGGGATGGAAAAAGACATTCCATACAATGGAAACCAGAAAAAAATAGAAGTAGCTATACTATGTCGAATAATATAGACTAAAATCAAATACTATAGGAAAAGATACTATATAAAAATAAAGGACTCAATTCAGCAAGAGGATATAATAATTATAAATATCCATGCACCCAACAATAGAACTCCCAAATATATAAAGCAAACATTAATAACTCTAAAGGGAGAGGTAGATTGTAATATAATAATAGTAGGGGACTTTAATGCCTCATTGTCAGTAATGGACAGATCATCCAGGCAGAAAATCCACTAAGGAACAGTGGCGTTAAGCTGCACGCTGGATCTAGTAGGCCTAACTGGCATTTATAGAATATTTCACCCAACCCCTGCAGAATACATATTCTTTTACTCAGTACATGAAACATTCTCCAGGATAGATCATATCTTAGGTCACAAAACAAGTATATGTAAATTCAAAATAATAGAAGTCATATTAAGTATCTTTTGTGACCCCAATGGAATAAAACTGGAAATTAATAACAAAAGAAACCTTGGAAACTATACAAACTTATAGAAATTAAACAACATGCTCCTGAATGACCAATGGGTTGATGAAAAATTAATTAAGGAAATTAAAAAATTTCTTGAGACAGATGAAAGACAGAAATACAACATACCAAAATCTATGACATATGGAAAAAGTAGTGCAGAGAGAGAAGTTAATAATAATAAATGCCTATATCAAAAAAAGTAGAAGGATTTCAAATAACCTAATGCATCTAAAGGAACTAGACTAGCAAGAAATAATAAAGATAGCAGAAATAAATGAAATTGAGACTGTAAAACAATACAGAAGGTCAACAAAATGAAAAGTTCGTTCTTCAAAAAGACAAAACAAATCAACAAACCTTCAGCTAAACCAACTAAGAAAAAAGAGAAGATCCAAATAAATAATATCAGAAATGAAAAACAAGACATAACAACTGACACCTCAGAAATACAGAGAGTCATGAGAGGCCACCATGAACAACTTATACACCAGCAAATTGGAAAATGTAGAAGTAGATAAACTCCAGGACACATAAAACCTACCGAGATTGAACCGTGAAAAAATAGAAAACCTCAACAAACCTACAACAAGTAATGAGATTGAAGCTATAATAAAAAGTCTCTCATCAAAGAAAATCTGAGGACCTGATGGATTCACTTCTGAATTTACTAAACATTTAAAGAAGACGTCATACCAAACCTACTGAAACTCATCAAAAAAAATTGAAGAGGGAAGGAATTCTTCCAAACTCATTGTACGAGGCCAGCATTATCCTGATACCAAAACCAGATAAAGAGAGACACACACACACACAAAAGGCACTACAGGCCAATATCACTGATGAACTGAGATGCAGAAATCCTCAACAAAATACTAGGAAATTGAATTCAATAACACTTTAAAAAGATTCCCCATGACCAGGTGGGATTCATCCTAGGGATGCAAGGATTGTTTAGCATATGCAAATCAATAAACATGTCATAGTAACAGAATCAGGAACAAAAACCATATGATTATTTTAATAGATGCCATAAAAGTATCTGATAAAATTCAGCATTCTTTTATGATAGAAACCCTCATCCAAATGAGGGACATACCTCAAAATAATAAAGGCCATATTTGACAGCCCCGCAGCTAACATTATTTTGAATGGGGAAGCATTGAAGGCCATTATCCCAAAGACTGGAACAGGAGAAGGATGTCAACTTTCAGAAGTATTATTCGGCATAATACTAGAAGTCCTGGCCCAAGCAATTAGGCAAGAGAAAGGACATCCAAATTGGAAAGGAAGAAGTCAAATTAGCTTTGTTTGCAGATGACATGATTTTACACCTACAAAAACCTAAGGACTCGCTCAAAGAGCTTAGAACTGATAAACAAATTCAGTAAAGTTGTAGGATACAAAGTCAACATAGAAAAATTAGCAGCATTTATATATGCCAACACCAAACAATCTGAAAGAAATTAAGAAGGCAATCCCATTTACAATAGCTACAGAAAATATAAAATACCTAGTAATTAGTCTAACCAAAGAAGTGAAAGATCTGTAACAAGAAAAGCTATAAAACTCTGATGGATGAAATAGAAGGGGTCACACAAACACAAAAAAATGGAAAGATACTCCATGCTCATGGATTGGAAGAATTAATATTGTTAAAATGACAATACTACCCAAAATGATTTACAGATTCCATTCAATCCCTATCACAATACCAATGACATTCTTCACCGAAATAGAAAAAACAATCCTAAAATTTATATGGGACCACAAAAGACCTTGAATAGCCAAAACAATCCTAAGCAAAAAGAATAAAGGTGGAAACATCACACTACTTGACTTCAAAATTTCCTGCAAAGCTACAGTAACCAAAAGAGTATGGTAATGACATAAAAACAGACATGTGGGTCAATGAAACAGAATAGAGAACCCAGCTATCGATCTACATGTTTACAACTAACTCACCTTTTATAAAGGTGCCATGAACATACAATGGGGAAAGGACAGTCTTTTCAACTAGTAGTGCTGATTGAAAACTGGATAACTGTATGCAGAAGAATGAAAGACCCCTATCTCTCACCATACACAGAAATCAAAATGGATTTAAAGACTTGAATCTAAGACCTGAAACTATGAAACTATTAATACTAGAAGAAAATACTGAGGAAATGCTTCAGGACATTGGTCTAAGCAAAGATTTTTTTGTATAAAATATCAAAGTCACAGCCAACCAAAGTACAAATAGGCAATTGGGGTTACATCAAACTGAAAAGTTTCTTCACAGCAAAGGAAACAATAAAGTAAAGTGACACCCCACAGAATGGGAGAAAATATTTGGAAACTGTTCATCTGACAGGGGATAACCAGAATGTATTAGGAGCTCAACTCAATAGCAAACAAAACTGAATAATCCAATGTAAAAATAGGCAGAAGATCTGAATATTCTCAAAAGAAGACACATTAATTCAAATGACCAACAAGCATACAAAAAATGCCCAACATCACCAATCTTCAGAGAAATGAAAATCAAAATGTGATATTATCTCACTCCAGTTAAAATGGCTTACATCAGAAAGAAAGGCAATAACAGGTGCTAGCAAGGATGTGGAGAAAGGGGAAGGCTTGTACACTGTTGGTGGGAATGTAAATTAGTGCATTCACTATGGAGAACAGTTATAGAGCTTCCTCAAAAAACTAAAAATACATCTACCATTTTTTCTAGCAATTCCACTGCTGGATATATATCCAAATGAAAAGAAATCAGTATATCAAAGAGATATCTGCACTCCCATGTTTATTGCAGCCCTATTCATAATAGCCAAAATGTGGAATCATCTCATTCCCTGGATGAGTGGATGAAGAAAATCTGACATATCTAACAATGGAATATAATTCACCCATAAAAAAGAATGAAATCCTGTCATTTTTAGCATTGTGTATGGAACTGGAGGCCATTATGTTAAGTGAAATAAGCCAAGCACAGAAAGACAAATATTACATGTTCTCACTCATATGTGAGAACTAAAAAAGTATCTCATGAATATAGAAAGTAGATTGATGGTTATCAGAGGCTGGGAAGGGGAAGGGAAAAGGAATGGGGGTTGAAACAAAAAGACTAATAAAATTGACAGACATTTCATGAGATTAAGAAGAAAAGAATTCACAAATACTACAAGGAACAAAGGCGAAACATAATTATGGATACAGGAAAGATTTTTAAAAGATAAAATTACTTGAAGTATTTTCTGAGATTAATAAATTAGATAACTTGAAATGAATAAATTCCTAGAAAAAATTACTGAAATTGACTCAATTCAAAAAGAAAGATACTGGAACTGGGAGAAGGTATTTGCAGCACACACACACATACACACACACATACACAAACAACCGAGGATCACCATCCAGAATAATATGGAAAGCTTAAAAATCAGTAAAATAAACAGTTCTTTGGGAAAATGATCAAAGATACAAGCAAATAGGCATCTCACAGAAAAAGAAACAAATGGTGAATATATTTGAAAGAATGCCCAACTTCATCACTAGTAAGAGAAATGAATTTAAGGCCACATGAAATACGATTTTACTTCCAGTAGACTGACAAAGGTAAGAAATCTTACAGAAGAATGTGGGTCAAAATGAGTTCTCTGATAGGAGTATTAATTAATTGGAATTGTAATTAATTGGAAATGGAATTAAAATGAATTTGGTGTTATCTTGTAATGTGGAACATTTGAATACCTGCTGACCTGGCACTTCCATTGTTACATGTGTGCTCCAGAAAATCTCCTGTACACGATACGATATGCAATAGTATTCATATCATTATTCATAATGGCAAAAAGTGGAAACAACTCAGATGCCCATTAACATGAAGATGGATAAACAGATCATTATATAATTACACATGGAATATTATACAATAATAAAAATGAATGAACTACATATATACATAACAAGGTTGAATGTCAAAGATAAGATGTTTGGTGAAAAAAAGCAACACTCTGGAAGCTACATACAGTATGAAACTTAATAAAGCCCCAAAACAAATGAGACTAGAAATATGTTATTTAGGAATATATGCGTATGTGATAAAACTAAAAAAAATCAAAAGAATAATAAGCACCAAATATTGGATCATAATTACCTCTAGGGTGGGAGGTAAGGGGACAAGTTAGGGGAAGGGTATATAGTTAGGTGTGACAATATTGGTAATACATTGATTCTTCAATTGGATAGGTGTTTTCATATATGTTTATTAATACATATGTGCTTTCACATATATCAAATATTACATTAAAATGTAAAAAGATTCAGTTGTAAAATCAAAGACCTATTTTCCTTGTAAAGGCTATTGAATGAAAGTATAGATACTCAAAAATAATTTGAATGAGATTAACTGAAATGTAATAATTTAATGTTGTTAAGTAGGTCTGTCTAACTGAATAGAGTAATTCAGGCCTGATTCTTGATTATTGTAAGTTAAAGGGTTTGTTTTAGTTGGATGCACTATGTAGTTTTAGTAAAAATTTTTAAAATATTTGTTTTCCTTTCTTCTGATCAAAATGTCAGTGAGAAGGAGTCTTTCTTCTAAAAAAAAGTCTATGATCTGTTAAAAAATGATTGTTTTATATCACAAAAAAATGCCTAACATGTCTTTAGTTTGTACATTGTGTGTAGTAGTATTTAGTTTCCTTTATGCAGACTAAACACCTCAGTTAGTGTTGAACAAAGAAAATTATATGCTCTTGTTATGTGTGCTTTAATTTAGATGCTTAATGGCTTTTAATGTTACAAAATAAGTTTATTATTATATTATGATCTCGTTTGTATTATATTGTCTTGCTCTTCTGTATTTGTGGTGATATGGTCATGGTTTACGGAAACAATAATCCCTAAGAAATAGGTCATTAACAGTAGTTAACGATTACTTGTGATCTATGGTAATGACTGATTTCTTTGGGATTATTGCAGTTATAAACCATAATTACAGATTATTACAGCAATAATTATTTTGTTAAGGAAAAATGTTCTATGGTTGAACAGCTGCTAAAACAAGTGCCCTGAACATTTCAGAATAAATAGAAAAATGGAAAATTATAATGGAAATTTAGTATTATTATAAAATGAAACTCATGTATCAGATTTTCTTTCCGAAATGTAATTTAGATATGTGGATTTACATGGTTCTTTAAACTTTTTGGAGGTAATTACGTTACCAAAGTACCTTCTATTTTTTTTTTTTTGTATATATTTAAGGTGTACAGCATGATGTGTTGATAGTGAAATGAATACTACAGTCAGGCAAATTATCCTATCCATCACCTTCCATGGTTACCTTAAAATTTTTGTGGTAAGAGCACTTATCTACTCACTTAGCAAATCTCAAGTATACAATAAAATCTTATTAACTGTAGTCTTCTTGCTGTCTATTAGATCTCTATACTTATTCATCCTATGTAACTGCAAGTTTGTACTCTTTGACCTACTTCTCCTCATTTCCTTCTCCTTGCCCCTGGTAACTACTGCTATTCTCTGTTTCTATGTATTTTATCTTTTTCTTTTTAATTCTGTATATAAATGAGACCATGAAGTATTTTTATTTCTGTGTCTGGCTTATTTCCCAAAGTAACTTCTTAACATTTATTATTTTGAATACTGTGAGTCTAAAATTGTTCAGGTTTAGCGATGGTTTAATGTTTATGAGAAATACCACTTCTCATTCAACTAAATATCAGAATGGTATTCTATAGTTCAATAATAATGTGTTTATATTTGATTGTTTGTTTCTAACATTAATCCTAACTCATTCAGTACTTAAGTTTCTAAGGGTTAAGAAATATCTGTTTTTCTATTTCTTGTACAATAGAAATGTTTGCTTTCTAAAACAAATAGAAAGTATGTATGTTGTTTATCTCTAAATAAATAAACTTCTATTCAAACTTTATCATATTTTAGAAAAAACTGCTCACAGTGTATCACATGTTAACCTTGCGTGGCATTCTTTGATATGAAAAGCTTAATTTCAAGGTCACAGATAAAATGAATTAAAGAATAAAAGTTTAAATTGTGAGAAATTCATGTCTTATATTTAGTATCTAGCCTTTCTGTTATTAGACAGTGGTGCTCATCACATTTTTTGTAAAAATTTTTTATTTTTTTGCCCTACTTTTCCCCTGTCTGTCTCACCAGGTTAAATTCTTTGGTTAAATTCTCTTACCCTTCCCACCCTCCCCCATACATATAAATACTGAGTTATTTTCCTACCACAAAATATGACATGTAGTAGGTACTTAGCACATGTTTTTCTGAATGCCTTTTACAGGGATTCTCGCCCCCTAGTTTGGAGAATTTGTGTTTGTTTTACAAACAGGATTAAGAAAGTATATATGGCTAATTATAACTAGCTTCAATCCTAACAGCCCTCTTTAGTGGAAAGGAAAGAACTTAAAAAATTCTTATTGTGTGACTTCATTTTTTTGAGCAGCTTCTAAAGTAAGGTACAGAATGAACATGTAAATGTAACATATTGATATATTTTATGGTATTGGTAAGTATGATACAGAACCACATTAAAAGGGGGGATATCTATTAATAATAACAATAATAATGGCCAACATTTACTGAGCACTTATAACATTTGTTCATAAGCATTGTTATGAGTAATTTACATGCAGAATACCCTTTAGTGCTTGTCACAACCCTATAAGCCAGGTATTGTTATTTTTTTATTTCAAGATGAGGAAATTAAAGCAAAATTAAATAGCTAGTGTTAAGTACTAGAGGCAGAATTTGAACCTAGGCTGTGCTCTTGGTAGCTAAATTGTATTGCTTCCATTTTTTAAAACAAATATTAACTTTCAACAGAGAAATATAAAAATTACATGCATGGTGAAGTCTTGGTCTATTTCCATTCAGGTAGGCATGTTTATCAAGAGCTAGTAGGCAGCTTTCTGTGTAAACATTAATGATAAGCTCCAAAAGTAAGTTTACTTAATTTAAATACAGCTGTATCAACCATTATTCATTTCATGTGTCACATGTACTTGGTTTTATCTCAAGTGTTTTGGAAATGAAAAGAAGTGTGAAACTTCTTCCTGGTAATGATCCCAAAGGCATATGCAGTCTCATCTGTGCTTAAGATTCATGAGACAGAGAGCAGTTCAGTAATAGGAATCAGTGTGCTAATCACTTAAGAGCAGGCGTCCTCAAACTACGGCCCGCGGGCCACAGGCGGCCCGCTGAGGACATTTATCCAGCCCGCCAGGTGTTTTTGCCTGTTTTGTTTTTTTACTTCAAAATAAGATATGCGCAGTGTGCATAGGAATTTGTTCATAGTTTTTTTTTTTTAAATTATAGTCTGGCCCTCCAACAGTCTGAGGGACAGTGAACTGGCCCCCTGTTTAAAAAGTTTGAGGACTCCTGCTTAAGAGATTGTGTATCATAAGATATTTTTATATTATCAAGGTCTATTCAGCTAATGGACAGCTGTGTTGTTTGAGAATTTCCCTTTGCTAGTCTTAATAGAAAGTATGATGGTTTGAGAATGGACTCTTAGAAATTCATTATCTAGATTTGAATCATAGCTCTATACTTTTTAATAGGGATTTGTAACATGAAATAATTATAGGTGTAGACAATAGATAAAATGTTTAGAACAGTGCCTAGTGCATGATTGCTATTGTTTTTAGTAAAGCTTGCTTTAAGTAAAGCCAGTATCTAAAAATCTAAGTTTATAAAACATGTAAAGTCAGTAATTATTTACATTTAAATAATATTTTTCACCTTGAGAAATAATTTACAATAGGATACTTAAAAAACAGTGACCCCCTTAAGTCAAGTAAAATATTAACACCTATATTCACCAAAAGTTATGCTGGTAATGTTTCAAATTCACATCTGTTATACAAAGTATTTAACATATCCCACATACAGTTGGAGCATAGTCTTTTAATAATGACCTCTGAAAGATTCTGAGAAATGTAGCTGATTTTTGTTATTTGGTAGTTATGTTCCATAAAATCACTATAAACACTGAATTAGCAAATACTGAACCATTTGATCCTGTGGGCCTCTAGTCACAACATTTTCATCAACCAGTGCAATACATAACCTTGTTTTGTGTGTGTTTTTGTTTAAAGACACTTTAATATGTATTGTTGATTTGTTAACATTGGACTCACAGCCAATAGCCCTATGACTCATGCTTGAAGAAAGCTCATCTAACACATGTATTTTCTATATAAGGCACATTACAGTTTTTTTTCTTTTATTTAGGAACATTACATAGCCCTTCACCATTACGCTCAGGCCATTTTAAACAGTAAAATCACCAAAAAGAAGCATAAAACTATGAAAAAATGTAGCAATAGACAGACCATGAAAAGAATACTTGTTTATGGTATGAAGCTGAAATAAGAAAGCAGAATGTTACTTTGTTCAGCCTGAGCTTGGAACATGCACATTGTATCATATCTTGCATTGAGTATACTTTGAGAAGAAGTTGCTTTTATTTAATTTAAGCAGTATAAATTTAATTTCCATTAATATTCATTTTTTATAATGAGTCTACATTTTAATAATTTTTCTAAATTGATAAAGTTAACCTTTTCTTTCCTGTTTCATACTATATTTTCTATGTAATGATATTTAAGTTCAGTAACCTATGTCTGTTGATAATATACAATGTGTCATGCAATGTTTTAGGCTGTGGAAATGCAGTAGAGAACCAAACAAAAATACCTGCTCTCATGCAGTTTGCATTCTATTGGAATAGACAAGTAATTCTGTAAGATAAATATGTAAAATATGTTATGTTCGAAAGTGATAAGTGCTAAAGTAAAAAAAAAAAAAATGAAGCAAGGAAGGAGGATAGGAAATGCTGGGGGGTTATATTATCTATTACCAGAATTTAGTGACTTATTAAATAACAATTGGTTTTATTATCTTTCAGTATTCTGGGTGTTGATAAGGCTCAGGTGGATGGTTCTCATTTGGGGTCTTTCAGAGATTGTAATCAGATGAGACCTGGGGCTAGAATCACCTGAATGATTCTGTACTCACTGGTCTAGTGTCTCAGAATGCAGGGAACATGTACTCTAACTGGGCATTTCTCTCTCCATTTATTCTCTCTACATAGCTAGCTTAGGCCTCCTAACAACATGATGGTTTCAGGGTATGTGGTCTTTTTACATGGTAGCTGGCCTTCCTAGAGCAAGCATTCCCTGAGAGACTGGAGGAACCTGTTGTCTAGAAACCAGTTCTCATAAAGACTAGGTCCAATATGGAATGGTGTCACTTCCACCATATTCATTTGGTCGAAGCAATTACAGTCCAGCTCGGATTTACAAAGATTGGAAGGATAGACTCCACCTCCTGGTGGCTCATGCATACATAGAGGGAAGGAATTGATGATGGATATCTTAAGGACAGGCTACCACTCTAGGTATTAAAAATTGATAGGATATCTAGGTAAGGCCTAACTGATAAGGTGAATTCAAGACTAGTAAACATAGTTGCATCTTTCTCCTATTAAGCTGTCTAAATATAGGCAAAGAATAGGTGGGATATTGGATATAAACAGTTATGGTCTTGTGGGGTGAGTATGCCAAAGCAAGAGAGGAGTTAATTGTATACACAAGGCAGAAATCGTAATGATTGACCATAGAATTGAAGTTAAGTAAGCAGAGTAGAGAAGATGCGAAGAGTGTAAAAGAGAGTGAAAAAATGGAATACTCTCAAAAACTATTAGAACTAATAAGAGATCACCAAATGTGCAGGATATAGGATCAATAAACAAAAATCAATGGTATGTTTATTTGCAGTGAACAATCAAAAATGAAGGGAAAAAAATCAAGTCCATTTACAATATCATCAGAAAGAATAAAATACATATTTTAAATTGAAAAAGAAGTGCAAGACTTATATACACTGACACTGTAAAACAGTGTTGAAAGAAATTAAACATCTAAATAAGTCTAAAGACATCCCTTGGCCATGGATCAGAAGACTTAATATAGTGAAGATGGCAATACTCTGTAAATTGATCTGCAGATTCAGTGCAATCCCTATTAAAGTCCCAGCTGACTACTTTGCAGGAATTGACGAGCTTTTCCTAAAATTCATATGAAATTTGCAGGACCCAGAATAGCCAAAATAATTATAAAAGAATGGAGTTGGAAGACTCATATTTCCTGATTTCAAAATTACTCCAAAGCAACAGTAATCAAGACAGTTTTGTACCAGCATAAAGGCAGACATATAGATCAATAAAATGTAATTGAGAGTCCCAGTATAAACCGCCCAGTATATAGACAATTGATTTTCTAAAAGAGTGCCAAGACAACTATATGGCAAGCAAACAAACAAAAAAAAGTCTTCAACAAATACTCATGGGACAACTGAATATCCACATGCAAAATAATGAAGTTGGGCTCCTGTTTTATACTATGTGCAAAAATTCAGTAAAAATGAATCCTTGGTCTAAATGTTTGGAGTTAAAACTATATAACTCATAGAAGAAAACAGGAGTAAATCTTCATAACTTTGGGTTGGGCACTTATATCTTAGATATGACAGCAAAATCAGACAACAAAAGACAACTTGGATAAATTGAACTACATCAGAATTAAAAATTGTATGTATCACAATTCACAATTGCAAAGATATGGAACCAACTTAAGTGCCCATCAATTGATGAATGGATAAAGAAAATGTGATGTATGTACACACACACACCATGGAATATTATTCAGCAATAAAAATGAATGAAATAATGTCTTTTGCAACAATTCGGATGGAACTGGGGGTCATTATCCTAAGTGAAGTACCTCAGGAACAGAAAACCAAATACTGCATGTTCTCACGTATAAGTGGGAGCTGAGCTATGGGTGTACAGAGTGATAAAATGGACATTGGAGACTCAGCAGGGGGTAAGGATAAGGAGGATACAGGGTAAAAAATTACTTATTGGGTATAACGTACACTCTTCAAGTGATGGGTCACTAAAAGCCCAGACTTTACAGCTATACAGTTCATCCAGGTAACCAAAAAACACTTGTACCCCTAAATCTATTAAAGTTTCTAAAAATTTTGTACATGAGAGGATACCATCAAGAAAGTGGAAACACAGCCCAGAGAATGGGAGAAAATATTTGAAAATCATGTGACTGATAAGAGACTAGCATCTAGAATACATAAAGAATTCTTACAAGCCAATAATAATAAAGACAACCCTTAAAAATGGGCAAAGAATTTGAGTAGACATTTCTCCAAAAAAGACACACAATGGTCAATAAACACGTGAAAGGATGCTCAACATCATTAGTCATTAGAGAAAGGCATGCCAGAATTCCAATGAGATACCACTTCACACCCATTAGGATGGATATAATCAAAAAGACAATAGCAAGTGCTGACAAGGATTTGGAGAGATTGGGCCTTCATACATTGCTGTCGGAAATGTAAAATGGCACAGATGCTTTTGAAAACATTTTGGCAGTTTCACAAAATGTTAAAAGTAGAGGTATCACATAACCCAGCAATTCCAACCCTAGATATTTAAGAGAAATGAAAACATGTATCCACATAAAAACTTGTACACATATGTTCATAGCAGCATTATTTATAATAGCCAAAGGTGGTAACAATCCAAACATTAATCAAGTGAATGGACAAATCAAATGTGATAAGTTCATAGTAACTAAAACAGCATAGTATTGATGTAAAAACACACATATACTAATGGAACAGAATAGAGAACCCAGAAATAAATACACATTTACGGCCACCTTATTTTTGACAAAGGTGTCAGGAACATACAATGGGGAAAGGATACCCTCTTCAATAAATTGTGCTGAGAAAGCAGGATCTGAGTATGCAGAAAAATGAAATTAGACTCCTTTTTCTCACCACATACAAAAATCAACTCAAGATGGATTAATGACTTAAATATAAAGCCAGAAACTATAAACTACTATAAGAAAACTTGAGATATGCTTTAGGTCTGGTCTAGGAAAAGATTTTATAGCTAAGACCTCAAAAGCACAGGCAACAAAAATAAACTAAAAAGCTTCAGTACAGCAAAGGAAACAATCAGCAGAGTGAAGAGACATTGTAAACTATTCATCTGCCAAGAGTCTAATATCCAGAATATACAAAGAACTCAACAGTTTAAAAAATCCCTTTAAAAAGTAGGCAAAGGACATGAATAGACATTTCTTAAAAGATGACATACAAATGGCCAAGTGTATGAAAACATGTTTAATTAACATCACCTATCATGAGAAAAATGCAGATCAAAACTACAATGAGATAGCATCTTACCACAGTTATAACAGTTCTTATTAAAAAGACAAAAAATAGCAGATGCTGGTGAGGATGCGGGAAAAAGGGAACTCCTTTACACTGTTGGTAGGAATGTAAATTAGTACAGCCACTATGCAAAACAGTATGGAGATACCTAAAAAAATTAAAAATAGAACTACTGTATGACCCAACAATCCCACTACAGGGTATTATCAAAGGGATACCTCCACCGCTATGTTTACTGAAGCACTGTTCACAATAGCCAAGATATAGAATCAACCTAATACCCATCACCAGATGCATAGATAAAGAAAATGTGGCATGTATACACAATGGAATGTTATTCAGCCATAAAAAAGAATGAAATCATGTTCTTTGTAACAACATGGAAGAAACTGGAGCTTATTATGTTAAATGAAATAAGCAGGTACAGAAAGGCAAATATCATATCTTCTTACTCATGTGGGAGCTAAAACAAAGTTGATTTCATGGAAGTATGCAGTAGAATGATAGTTATCAGAGTCTGGGAAAGGTATGTGGGTAGGAGGAGGGGAATAAAGAGAGGTTTGTTAATGGGCACAAATAAACAAAACGAAGGAACAAGTTCTAATGTTTGACAGTAGAGTAGGGTGACTATAGTTTACAAAAATGGACATTTGAAAATACCCAGAAGAGAGGACTTGAAATGTTCCCAACACATAGAAATGGTAAATACTGGAGTTGATAGATACCTTAAATACCCTTGATCGTTACACATTCTGTATATGTAGCAAAATATCACCTGTACCCCGTAAATATGTACAGATATGTATCAATAAAAATATTAGAATGTGATATATTCAAACAGTGGAATATTCAGCTATGAAGAAGCATAACTACCGTTACATGCTATGACATGGGTGATTCTTAAAAACATAATGCTAAGTGAACGAAGACAGTCACAAAGGCCACATATTGTATGATTCCATTCATGAGAAATTACCAGAATGGAAAAAATCTAATGAGATATAAAATAGCCTAGTGGTTGGTTAGGGCTGGAGGGCTGGAATAGAATGCAGAAGGACTGCTCATGTGGTGGGATTTATTTTGGGAAGCATGAAAATGTTCTAAAATTAGACTGTAGTGATGGTTATACAACCCTGTGAATTTACTAAAAAACATTGAATTATATATTAATACTTTAAGTGGGTTAGTTGTACGTGAATTATATTTCAGTGAAGCTGTTAAAAAGTGATAGGTTCATAGATTGGAGATTCCCAGTAGACCAAAGGATTGTTGGATTCATCTTTGTAGATATTGAGTCAATAAGGATTATGATAGAAATATTGTTTGAAAGAGTGAAAGTGAGCCAGAAACCAATACCTTCAAAATATAAGGGAAATAATCTGAGAGAGAGTAGATAATTGCAACCAGGAGGGATATTTGGTAGTAGTTTGATGACATAAGGTGTGAAGGTGAGTGCTTTTATGATGAAGAGAGGGAGAATGTTCTGAATGTGGAAATGAGGAACACAAAGAACACCTCCATGTTCAAGGCCCAGGATATAAGAGATGTGGAAGAGAAAGCAGCTAGCACTTGTCAGGGCCTACAGAGAAAGCAAGGTCATCAGGGAAGAGCTTATGTTATTATAGACTTTTATTGATCATAAAACACTTTGAAGTACATTGAGTAACTTTCTGAATACCTTCAGTTTCCTATATGGACTTTGTGTTGTGTTACCTTTTTCATTCATTAGTTTAATTAATTAATTAAATCAATTAAAT
The DNA here is from genome assembly GCA_963574435.1 of Cheirogaleus major. Lineage (NCBI taxonomy): Eukaryota > Metazoa > Chordata > Mammalia > Primates > Cheirogaleidae > Cheirogaleus > Cheirogaleus major. The sequence goes on along the minus strand of CAUYPO010029533.1, from coordinate 5,195 downwards.
TTCATTAATTTCATATCATGAAACTTGAGTCTGTTTTATGATGATTACTTGATCAAATTAGTGTTCATGTTTTCATATTTAATATGTTTCACATTGCTAATATATAAGGCTGTATCATTGGTCAGTTTTGATTTATTCATTTTTGTTTTTTGATAGCATAAGGGATGTGGTTATATGCCACGCTATATTTCTAATTTACAGAGTGTCTGTCAGCTTAATAGTCTGATGTCTTTCCAGAAATGATGAGGGAGTTGTTGATTAGTTGTAATATAATAATGACTGCTATTATCCACAGGAAAATAGGAAGAATGTATTCTTTTTCTACATTTTTTTTTATTGTTAAGTCTTCTAACAAGCACAGATAGCCTCTTTTGTGACTGTTAGAGTCCACACCTTTTCAAAACCCCTAAGCTCACTTGAAAAGGGTTTACAATCAGAAATGTAATTGATTTAAGTACTATGAAATAGCCTGCTCATCTATGAAAAATCAGTCTCCAAGGATAGCACAAAATTTCTTTCTAGGAAGTTAATTTTATGTTGTTAATTATTCATACTGGAGGATCTTACGTGATGAATCCAGAGATGTAAAATAATATAGGTTAAACAAAAATCATTCAATAAATACTTCATTTCCAAATTAGTCAATTTTGGCTACTCCAAAGTAAGATTTGTGAAAACTTAGAGGTTGCCATTTGTGCCACTCCTGTGAAAGGATTTAATCCTTTGCTATTGTTGGCCATGAAGTTAACTCAACTGTCAAACAACATGAATTGCACAGTGAAATCTTGGATTTTTAAAAATCATGCACAAAAATACAAAGGGAATAAATTCATTACCATCTATTATGTTTTAAGCAGGAGCAATATTTAGAATGATCAGATTTGTACTACCATGACATTGAACATTCAGAAAAGATGCTGGTCATTGGATCATTCATAATAGTACTTTCCTACTAAATAACAGCCCTGGTCCTCAATATTACATTTATTGTTTTGTCATCAAATTTAATTTCAATCATAAGTCTTCAGGGTAGATATTATTTTTTCCATTTTGCAAATTAAAAAGTCCTAAGACTTAAAGAAGTAAGTAACTTATGTTAAGATCACATAGAAAATTGGTAGAGCTGGATTCAAATGTAGTTTTATCTGACTAAAATCTGTGCCATTTTAACTATTATACTGCCTTGATAAACTTAATGCCCAAATCTCTACTTTATGTCAAGAACTTAGTTCACAGTAGTTTATCACTTGTTTGAAAGAATAGATCATTTTTCTAAATCTGGACATTTTTGAAAAATAAGCTTGTTTCTATTAATATTTCCTAACCTTTTTTCTTTCTTGTTATATATTAGGACGTCTTGCATGGCTAGTATACTTAGTTGGGACAGTTGTAGGAGGAAGATTAACATATACCAGTACAGATGAACATGATGCTATGGATGGAGAATTATCCTGTCGGTAAGTAACAGCCATGTAATTTAAAGAAATTTAAATAGCTAAGAAATGTAGTTATTGAGCTGGTATGAGCTAAAGCATTGCATATATGACCTTTTGAGGAAGGTATTTATTTCTGTTTTATTGATGGGAAAACCAAGGCTTAGAGGTTAAGTGATTTGTAGAAGTCAAATCTCTAATAAGTTGTAGACTCAAACCTTTTTTAGAGTTTGTACAAATAACATGATGAAGATTTAGGTTGCTTTTTATTGTTTAGGATCTGATAGAGCATAAAAAACTGGTGTGTGTTGGAATGGTGGCAAAATTTGGGATGACATATATCTAATCAAAAAGCATTGGGTAGCCAGTATCCAACACAAGCTTTGTTTATGAATCTACTAGATTTTTCCCCTAATGGCCACAGCCTTAAGAAGAAGCAGTTGAATTAATCTCCTCATGTTTCTATTCTGAATTGAGGAAAATTTCTATGTATGAATAATACAAGTGAGCAAGTGAGTTGATTTTCTTTATATTTTATTTTTAAGAACATCTTTCCTTATAATATGTGCAATATATGTTTTTGTTGAAGACTTAGAAATACAAATGAAAAGAATAATCATATTATTCTAGAGATAACTATTATTCTAGAGATATCATTTTGATGAAGGCCTTTTGGGTCTTTTAATGTGTGTGAGTATATGTATACTACATGTATGTTTTTCAACTTTTTTAAAACAGAAATTATCATAATGTTGTTTTGTAAACTAAAATTAGCAATAATAGCTAACTGATTGGGGACTATAAGGAATATATTTTTTAAGTGCTTAATACTGCCTAGAAAATAGTAAGCTATGTATTAATATTACACAGAGAGACACATAGACATACATACACACAACTTCTTTAAATTAAACATAATATTGTGAATATTTTACCTAAACATCAAATATTCTAGGCTGTATCATAATTTAAATAGATCCTTGGTTTTGGAATTTTAGGTTCTTTCTCAATTTTTCTTTATTATTTTAGATGAATATTGTTTTAGTTTTATCTTTATGTAGATTGAAATAACTTCATTAAAGTTAATTCCTAAAAGCTGAATAGCTGGTCAAAGGGTATGTAGCATTTTAAACACTTTCAGTATACATTATCAAATGGTCTTCTGAAAAAGTTGTACCAATTTATCCTTCTAAACCAAAGGCTGTGGGAGTTACCATCTTTCAGCAGTTGAACACTAGATAATAGGATTCATATTATTCCTAGTTTATAGGTAACAAATGTATTGTTTTAATTTATATTTCTTTGGTTTCTAGTGATATCAAACATTTTCTTCCACTCCTTTTTTTTAATTTGTATCTATTCTTTGTGATTTTTATATCTATATTGATTTTCTTTTGTGATTATTTTTTCTAATTTATTCATAAAAGCTCAGTATATATAAAAAATCTTAATATTTGGCTGAGTTCAGTGGCTTATGCTTTTTGAAGCTAAGGTAGGAGGATCACTTGAGGCCAGGAGTTCAAGACCAGCCTAAAAATATAAAAATATTAGCCAAGTATGGTGGTACGGGCCTGCAGTACTAGCTACTTGGGAGGCTCAGGTGGGAGAATCGCTTGTGCACAGGATTATAGTGAGGTATGGTCATCCCACTGCACTCCAGCTTCCTGGGTGACAGCAAGACCTTGTCTCAAAAAAAAAAAATCTTTTACTATTCATTTTGAAAAGATTTTCTCCATGTTTTTAATTTACTGTAGAAATTTGTTTTTTACTGGCTTTCTATATTTATGTAGTTAGATCTATGAATTTTTTCCTTCATATTTTCTCCACTGCTTATACTTAGAAAGATTTTTTTCACTCCTAGATAATAAAAATACCCATGTATATGTTCTAGCTCTTTTATGGTTTTAACTTTTTATATTTAATTTTTAATGTATATGACATTTATTTCGTTTTATAGACTTTTTCTAAAATTTCCAAAGTTAATTAATGCCAACCCAACCTTCTACTGATTTGAAATACCACTTATATCCTAAATAAAATTCTTAGTCTTTTTCCAGGCCTTTCATACTTTTCCATTGATCTAAGATGTCTATTACTCTATGAAAATCCTTAAAATCATGATAGCTAGTTGTGATATTCTCTGTAATTATTATTATTAAATATATTCCTAAGTGTTTAATAAATTTGTTGCAATTTTGAATAGAAAATTTCCTTTTATTCCATACCCTTTTCAAGCATTAAGCTATCTCTTTAGTAAAATTTTAATCTGAGTGGGCCATAAATATTTTCAGTTTTTCTATGATTAATTACTTTCTGTATTAAATCAAATTACTTAAAATATGAATAAATAGGTGTTTGGGGACTGTCTTTAAATGCTTTAATTTTCACCTAAGCAAAAAATGTACCTCTGTACTATCTTTTAAGATAACATTACACATTTAGTAAAGTGGAAATTAAGTATACTTTTTGCCATAGTTAGCTTGATTTTTTAAAATTTTCATCATCAGATAGGGAATATACACTGCCACTATTTTGTGAGAAAATATATAATAGGAAATAAAGCAGGTGTATATTTTCCAGTTAGAAAATTCATTTTTTTCTTTAAACTGCGAACATATTTAACTTAAAATAAGATTTATTTTGTGTTTTAGCCTGCATTCTCTAGAAAACAGAGCCTTAGTTAAAGTTTATGGGCTAATGTTTTATTGGAGGGTGGGGAGACGGGTACATTTTCAGCGAAGAAAGAATAAGGGGAAAGGGAAAGAATAAGAGTAAACAATATAGTCAGTCCTCATTATTTGTGGATTCCATTTTTTTGAATTTTTCTATTCGACAAAATTTGTTTCTAAGTCCAAAATCAATATTTGTGGTGCTTTTGTGGTCATTTGCAGATATGTGCATAGGGGTGGAAAAATCAGAATTGCATATTGCGCAGTTTCCCAACGGTGGTTAAACCAGGTGATCCTCTGCCTTCTTGTCACAGCTCTCATACTGCAAATAAGTGTCCTTTTGTATTCTATTTAGTGCCACATTTGCTGCACATTTGTACTTTTCGTTTGTGCTTTCGGTGTTTAAAATAGCCCCACTGTAGTGCTAAAGTGCCGTATAGTGTTCCTAAGCACAAGAAAGCTGTCATGTGCCTTACAGAGAAAAACAACACAGGTTAGATAAGCTTCATTCATGCATGAGTTGTAGTACTGTTGGCTGTGAGTTCAATATTAATGAATCAGCAATATATGTTAAGGAAGGAATCTTTAAACAGAAACACACACAAAACAAGGTTATGATAGAGGAGGAAAAATGGCAGAGTAGGGCTGACCTCTTGGCTCTCTGCTCTCGGGGTGAGAAGTGAAGAGGGCAGACAACCACATGCATGAGATCTGCATTTACACTGGATCGGCTTCGCAAGACTGCAGAGAGACACCGGGATACGGACAACATAGACAATAATCAAAGGTGAACCCAAAAATCTTCCACAAAACTCAGGGACTTGGGAATATACAATAGGGAGGGAGCGCGTCCCCGCGTCTGCCGCCCCGCGGGCTGGCCGCAGGAGGCATTGCTCCTGCCGTGCGCAGGGAGATGATCCCTCCCCCACTGAGCCCCACACCCACACAGGTGGGGAATTGCCCGAAGTTGGTGAGAGGTGGTAGCGCGGAAAGACAAGCGGAGTAGAACAGAGTCTGGAGCTGGCAGCATTTTGATTTCTCCGCAGCGCTCCACCGAAGCAGTGGCGAGTGGGGGAGGGTCCGAACTCAGCAG
>CAUYPO010029528.1:0-49753 GCA_963574435.1 Cheirogaleus major | reverse complement strand
TCTCACTGCACGGAGAATTGTTTCTTTCACATTTACTTTGGTCAGCCTAACAACCACGTGACGAGGTGATTGCCTTTTCACGTTGAGTCTCCCAGGAGTTCTGTGTGCTTCTTGGATTTGGATGTCAAGATTTCTAGCCAGGCCTGACATATTTTCCTCCAGTATTCCATGGAATAAGTTTTCTAGCCTTTGTGAATACTCCTCTTCCCCTTCTGGAATTCCAATTAATCTGAGATCTGGTTTTTTAACATAATCCCACATTTCCTGTAAACTTTGGTCTTGTCTCTTGTTTCTGTGTTTCCTTTCTTGCTCTGATTTGTTTAGAGCATAATCTTCAAGTTCTGAGATTCTTTCCTCCACATGGCCCATCCTGTTCTTTAGGCTTTCCACTGTATTTTGGATATCCTTGATTGTTTTCTTCATTGCCATAATTTCTGTTTGGTTCTTCTGGATAAGCTCAATTTCCTTGGAGAATCTTTCATTCATTTCCTGTATAGTTCTTGTGGTTTCTCTATGTTGTGATTCTATTTTCTCTTCAATTCCACTTAGTTTTGTAGCAATCCATATTCGGAAATCTTCCTCCGTCAGTTTACTCAAATCACGTAAGTTGATGTCAGATGATGGAGCATGAATATTTTGCTTTGGAGGTGACTTTTCTCTCTGCTCCTTCATGTTTCCTGTGTACTTTCGCTGGTTCTTTCTCATCTGTTTGCTTTATCGAGGATCAGAGGCAATGGGGCTGGATTATGAGGTAAAATCTGGAATTCAGGAGGAACGATCCTTGGCAGATCCTGGGATATGTGCTCTGGACCTGTAATATCAGCAGAGTTTGAGTGGCCAGAGGCCACTGCAATGGTCTGCTGAGAAGTGAAATCTTTCCCTTTTCCATGTGACACCAGTGGAACTTGGGCTGCTGCAGTCTCCCTGGGGAGCGTCCACAGAGGGTTGCACTCACTCTACCACTCTTTAGTCCTCAAGGCTGAAGTGGCTAGGGACCCCTGACAGGTTCCGCTGAGGAGTGGATAGTTTGTCCTTTTGGTGCTTCCTGGGGGAGCTGGGTCTGCTGCGGCCCCCACCCCGGGAGGATCTGCAGAGGATCATGCTTGCTCCCTCTACCGCTCCCTCCCCAGCTGCACTTGGGTCACCCGAGTCCACCGGACGACTCAGTCAAATGAGCGATCTGTCTCACTTTTCTATCTCTTCACCAGCGAGGCATACACGGCTGTTGTGTACAGATCTCCCAGCCAAGGAGACCCTCCACCATTCCCTGTAGATTTCTAATTGCTCTCCGCTCCTGCCTCTTCTCTGAACTGCCTGACTGCCCATGTTACCTCTTCACACTGACTTCAGGCACTTCCCTGCTTGCGTGGGTGTGGAGGTCAGCGAAGGAGAAGTCGTCCCCCTGTGGCACAGATCACACAGTCCCGTTCGGCTAGCTGCTGAGCGCGACCAGCTTACACTCCAATCCCCGCTGTACCACTCGGATTCTCGGAACTTCATGGTAAATGCACTGGGTCACTTTCCTCCTTTTCCCAACACTGCTGCCCCTCGACACTTCCCTGTAATTCCGTGAAGCCGATCCTGAGGGAGAACTACCCCCTCGAGTGATTCAGGTCGCCTTCTTCACCTCCCAGTCTGAGAGCAGAGAGCCAGGAGGTCATCCGTAATCTGCCATTTTTGACAATCTATATACTACATTTTCTTTATCCATTCATGGGTTGATGGGCACTTAGGTTGATTCCATATCTTTTCAATTTTAAATTGTGCTGTTATAAACATAGAAGCACAAGTATCTTTTCAATATAATAATTTCATTTCCTTTGGGTAGACACCAAGTACAGTAGTAGGATTGCAGGATAAAATGGTACATGTACTTTTAATTCTTTGAGAAATATCCCTACTGATCTCTATAGAGATTGTATTAATTTACATTCACACCAACAGTGTATAAGTTATTACCACACCTGCACCAACATCTATTGTTTTTTAATTTTTTAATAATGGACATTCTGAGTAAGATAGTATCTCATTGTAGGTTTAATTTTCATTTCTCTGATGTTTAGTAATGTTGAACATTGTTTCATATGTTTATTGAGCATTTTTATATCTCCTCTGAAAAACACCTTTTCGTGTCATTTGCCCATTTTTAATTGGGTTGTTTATTTTTTCCTACTGATTTGCTTGAGTATTTTATAGATTCTAGATATTAATTATTTGTCAGATACATAGTTTGCAAGTATTTTCTCCCATTTTGTAGGTTTTTTATTTATTCTGTTGATTATTACCTTTGCTATGCAGAACTTAATGAGTCCCATTCGTCTATTTTTGTTTTTGTGCATATGCTTTTGGAGTCATATTCATAACTTCTTTGCCTAGGCCAATGTCCAGAAAATATCTTCCTAAGTTTTCTTCTAGAGTTTTTATGGTGTCAGATCTTACTTTTAAGTCTTTAATCCATATTAACTTAATTTTTGTATATGGTGAGAGATAGGGATCCAGTTTCATTCTTTTGCAGATTGCTGTCCAATTTTCCTAATATCATTTAGTGAATAGGTTATTCTTTAGCCAGTGTATGCTTTCATCTGCTTTGTTGAATATCAGTTGGTTGTAGGTATATGGTTTTATTCTGTGTCCTCTGTTCTGTTGCATTGATCTGTGCATCTGCTTCTGTGCAATCACCATGCTGTTTTGGGTACTATAGCCTTGTAGTATAATTGGAAGTCAGGTAATATGATGCCTCCAGTATGTTCTTTTTGCTTAGGATTGCCTTGATTATTTGGAGTCTTTTTTGGTGCCATGTGAATTTTAGAATTGCTTTTTCTCATTCTGTGAAAAATGATGTTGTTATTTTGATAGGAATTGCATTGAAACTGTACATTGTTTTTGGCACTAATGGACATTTAAACAATATTGAATCTTCTCATCTATGAGCATGGGCTGTTTTGCCATTTGTTTGTGTCATTCATAATTTCTTTCATCAGTGGTTTGTAGTGTTCCTTGTAGAGATCATTCACCTCTTTGGTTAAATGCATTTCTAGGTATTTAATATTTTTTGCAGCTATTGTAAATGGGATTGAGTTCTTGATTTTCTTCTTATTTTTGTCATTAGTGTTGTATAGAAAAGCTATTGATTTTTGTATGTTGATTTTATAAACTGAAACTTTGGTGAATTTATTTATCAAATCTAAGCATCTTTTGGAGGAGTTCTTAGGGTTTTCTAGATGTAAGATCATATTATCAGCAAACAGAGATAATTTGACTTCTTCTTTTCCAATTTGGATGCCTTTTATTTTCCTCTTATGCCTGATTGCTCTGGCTGGGATTTAGAGTACAACACTGAATAAAAGTGGTGATAATGGGCAGCCAAATCATACAAAATGGGAAAAAGTTGAAACCACTCCCCCTAAGATTGGATGACACAGTCTTTATCGAAAATGTTTCTCTTCTTGATCCACTAATACACTTCCTTGCCATGTCTCTGCCATCTTTTTTGTCAGTATTCTTCCTTCATTCCTTATTTTCATTAGCTAAATTAATCTTCTAACCCTCTGAAGTCTTCAGTCTCTAGTGTTTTAGATATTTACCCCATATTTCATACTGAAATTTATCCTAGTTATTCTTGATTTCTCATGGGAAGATGGTGATTTCTGTCCTCATGTACCCATTTTCCTGAAGAAATAAAATTCACTCATCATCTCATCCTTCACGTCTGTACTTCACTTTCTTTCTATTATTCCTTTTTTTTCTTCTAACAAATATGTCCCTTTTTGATGTATCTTAAAAGATACAACAAAAAGTAGATCTTTCCAACTCTTTAAGTTTTCTTTTTCTCTTTCTTTTCTTTCCTTGAAAATGTAGACATATCTTTCTGCTTTCACTTGCTCATTATCTATTCACTGCTCAAACTCTTGATATCAGGTTAATGTTGATTAATTATTCTCAATGGCTTTCTTCAATAAGTTAGTATCTTTGTGTTTTTGGTATCTCCTGAAAAGTTGTGAATTTTTTCCTCTGAAAGTATTTCCCCTTTCTTTGTGGCTCTGGATCATTTCATTTTTCTAGTGCTTTTGGCTCCTTGGTTGACTCCTCTTCTTCCTCAGTTGCCTTGGAATTCTTCTGTTGCATACTTAACTTGATCTCTGAGATAAAATTAAATAAAATATATAGTTAAAGGAGACCATATGTATGATAAACACTCTAGTTATAAACTATAAAATAAATGTAAAAGTAATGAATTATTGTATATTATAATTTAAGAGCAGTTATTATGATTATTATCATTTTCACTCTCTTAGTTTATATCCCCTCTAGTAGATGAATTACAAATTTCTATTTCAATTTATGTGCTGCATTTAGTCTCATATATTATTCTTTTTATCAAATGTATTTCCATTTGGATATCACTGCTTTTAACATCTCAAACACAATATATACAAAACTTTTACTCATCTTCTCAATTTCTTGGGGGGTAAAATTGTGGAACAGTATCTGCTTTCCCAGAATTTTCCACCTTAATAATAGAAATCCTCCCACTCACACAAAACATAAATGTTGGAATTTCCTTGGACTTAAAAATCAAGAACTCCGAAGCCAAACTACATGAACTTGAATCTTGACTTTGCTAATTATTAATTTTGCTATGTGGACAAATTTATTAAGTCCTTTGTGCCTTAGTTCTTTCATCTCAAAAGTGGGGATAATTAAAAAACTTATATCACCTGATTGCTGTGTGGATTAAATGTGTTAAAATATGTGGAACTTAGACAGGTAGCTAGCACTCAGTAAGCATTACATTTAAGATTATTAGTATTGCACCCACTCTCCCCTATTTAATTATTCACTATCCTGATAATTTTTATTAGTAGTCTTTCTACTGTTACAAAAATAAAACCGTACTTAATTTCAGAAAATCTGTACTTGATCCTAGTTCTAGCACTTTCTAAACTTTTTGGAAAATCACTTAACTTTAGAGAAAGTTGGTTTGTATAAAATTGTGAGGAAATTAAATTCAGTGTGCTTATCTCATTCTTCTTTTATAAGTTTCAAACAAAATACTTTATGTTAAAATGTGAAGGCAGTTTCATATTATTGCTTATATTTTACTTCTTCCTTTTGATTAACATTGTTTTGTATCTGTTTTTGAAGCATATTCTCACATGATTTAGAACAAGAGACTGTGGAATAATACTGTCTGGTTTAAAGCCTCATTTCCTTCATCCAAGGCTAAGCTACGACAGGTGTATTATCTAATTTATCTGAGCTGCAGTTTCCTCATCTATAAAGTGTCACTAGTAATGGTATCTCTCTTGAAGGATTGTTGGCGTGATTGATGAGTTAGGCACTTAGAACAGTGTCAGGCAATGGGATTCTTCCTGTATTTATTATTTTAAACAAACTTCCATGTTCCTGCTTCTAATCCGTTTTCAATATATGCCAAATAGAGGTTTGTTAAATCAATAAGCACGTGCCAGATAGAAATCAAAACATATCTGGATGGAATTTCTACTTTTTTAATTTTATTCTTCTCTAACCAATTTGGAAGACACCTATAATATTTGATTTTGCATTTTAATATACACAACACTTTCACTAAATTTCCCAATGAGATCAGGGTTGACTTTAAAAAGAGTAAATTATGGATTTAATTTTTAGAGTCAAATTCATTTTTTAGTGTTTTGAGAGAGCCTCTATTTTAAAAGGGAGCATAAAACTTAGAAATAATGTAGAAAACACTCATAATAAATAATTATTTAGATATATACATGAAAAGATACTTTTTAAAAATCTAACTGAAATTATTATAAATTCATTTTGCAGCAATCCAGTAATACATTGCTTTAACAATAATTATTTTCTCTATTTAGAAGTGGCATTATGTAAGTTACTAATAGTTTGATGTGGTAGAAATCTGATCCACTTGACATAAAAGATAAAAGTTATGAGGCCTGGCGCGGTGGCTCACGCCTGTAATCCTAGCACTCTTGGAGGCCCAGGCGGGCAGAGATCGCTCCAGGTCAGGAGTTCGAAACCAGCCTGAGCAAGAGTGAGACCCTTTTAGTTTCTACTAAAAATAGAAAGAAATTAATTGACCAACTAAAAATATATATACAAAAAATTATCCTGGCATGGTGGCGCAAGCCTGTAGTCCCAGCTACTTGGGAAGCTGAAGCAATAGGATCACTTGAGCCCAGGAGATTAAGGTTGCTGTGAGCTAGGCTGATGCCACGGCACTCTAGCCCAGGCAACAAAGTGAGACTTTGTCTCAAAAAAAAAAAAAAAGATAAAAGTTATGTTTCATGTAGAAATTATCTTTAAGGAATAATGCTTCCTTCTACATGTCTGCTGTGCTGTTTAATAATTAAATTATATACCATTTATCACATATCAGTCAGATTACAAAATAATTTATTATATCAGCCTATACCATTCTCGTATAAAGTAGTGTGATAATTAATCTAAGCATTTTCTAACCTTTGATTTAGCATGAACAATTTCAAACTTTTTTACTTATTAAATTCAAGGATTTTCCCATTATGACTATTAGCAAATATTTTCTCTACCTTGGATACTTCAAAAATTTCACAGAAAATGCTTTACTTTTCACTTCTCCTACTTTTGTTTTCTCCCACACCCCAAAATTTGAAGAGAATTTGATATTGTTATTTACTTACCACCATTTTGAAAAATAAAAATTTATGTCAAGAAAATATGTGGCTTAAAAGATACTTAACAGAATTTTGTTCCTTGCATGAAATAGTTCCTTATCTATTTTATCAATTAGTCCATGAATACCTATATGTATTTCCATGTCCAAAGGTAAGTACAAAGATCACTGTGGTTCAATAAACCATTTTCTGGTTAGTAAATTATTAAGTAATAATTTGGAGGTATATGTGATATTGAAAATGATTATTTGGTGACTACAGAATAATTGTTTCAATGTTAACGTTATTAATATTTTAATATAGCTGTTTCTTAACAAATATTCCCACAGGGTAGAAAATATTATTTCAGCTATCTGCATTGAAAGTAAAGTGTGCTCCCAGTAAAAGGCACTGGTGTTCTTTGGAAAAATGACTAATTTCATATTTAAGGCAAGCAAAGTAGAAAATGAGTATTTAGCATCTTCTAGAAAGCATGGAAGTTTTCAAAGTCTGATGTGAATATATTAAAAGAGTCAGAACCTACTTATAAGATGTTCCCATGAATCAGATTTAGGACAAATTGTGGATTTTTTTAAAAAAAAGAAATAAAATGATTGATGGGAATAGATTTTAAAAATTGAATAACAAAAGTTTCCATGGATCTGTGATGTGATGATGCTTTAACAAAGGAGGGAAAAGGGTAAGGAGAAAGTTCTTTCTTGCTGAACAATGAAAGCTAACATACAGAGGAAGAATGACAGAATTGAAAAGATCATGCCACCATCACTGCAATAATCATCAATGAAATTAAAAGACTGGGTTAATGCTGTTGGAGACCAGGATATTTATAGGACATTTTACAACATCACAACGTATCACCTCACTGATATCTAACTGATTGCAAAAAGAAAAAAAAAAACACCTTTGCAATGGAGAATTCTCACGGCCACTACCTTAACCAATTAATTAAATTAGTACACACCGACTCTCTGCCTCTATGTATGTGATGCAATGAAAATATAGCATCAATTGTGTAACACTTTTGGCAATAAAATTTAACCTAGTTATAATCATAAGGAAAGATAACACATATCCAGATTGTGTGACATTCCATATGAGAAACTGATTATGCCAATGGACAGTGGCCAAACCGTATGTAAAAATAAAACTCTGGTCCACAATCTGCAGCAACTAACCCATGGAGTCAATCTACTATTTATCTCCAAATCAGACCTATTGTATGTCACACCATTATCTCTAGCAACCAGTCTAGGGAGCCAAAAAATAACCCATAACAATCAGCTCTAAATGACCAGGACTTGGCGAATAACAGAGAACTTCCCTAGCTAGCCAAATATGCATCACTAACAAATCACAAAGGAAGTCTTGCTTCTATTTAACTTGTCTACAGCTTCCCTATGCTAAGTTTCCAACCAGGACATACTTGAAGACTTCTTTTTTTTTCTCTATACAGCTTTCTCACTATCTGTCTTTGGGTCACTGCCAAAATACAAGCGATGGTGGCCGGCTCCCTGTGTAACAAGCTCTGAATGAATAAATTGCTTGTTCTCATTTTGGTGGTCTTTATTTATTTCTGTACATAAGACATCTGGCCCACCTGGACTTTTCAAAAAATATCAATATCTTTAAAAAAGAAATTATGAAATTTATTTCATGGTAGATACATAGAGTTTTCTGGGAATAAATTGCACAAGTTACTTTCAAGTATTTCTGTGTTAAACAACATTATACTATTCCTAATCTTGTTCAGGCCTTGTTTGGATTCTATCTGAGGTGTGATCCTACCTACAAGCTCAAATCAGAATACTAGATTTTAATGAAAATTGTAATTATGGACACACAGGAGGTCAAGTGACAAATTTCATGAAAATTTTGAAATGTAAGTGTGTTTATTTACTTATATATAAATACTTTTAATAAACAGAGGCGACTATAAATTATTAACACTAAAACCATGGCCCATATCTGTATACCTGGCAATTGTTATTCCTCATTCATTTGTAATATCTCGGAAGATGATTTATGTGTCCAGGAAAACTTTTTAAATATTTTGTATTTAATGTAGTAAAAGTTTACAGTATGAGGTGTTTTCACATAGCACTATGTGATTTGCACTCTGCTAGGCTCTATCTATAAGAAAAGGAATTAACACTCTAGTTCTTGCTAAAAATGTAAAATCATAACCTAATCCAGAAGGTAAATTTATGTGCAAGGGTAAGATATGGATCAACAAAAGTTTTACATCAAAACACATTTGATGTAAAAAATTATAAAGTATAATTATGATTAATAATTCCCTTAGAAATCACCATTTGAAATACAAATGCTTGAGGTTCAGATTCAGTTTAAATGCTAAAAACTCAATTCTATAACTCCTGTCTGTTCAAGTTAGATATTGTATTTTTGAGTACCACCTAAATCATTTAACAATATGATATTTAAATATGAAGGAAAATGATAGGAATTTTATTTTACTTAAATTAAAAAAAAATCATTGAGAAACCTATCCTGAAACTATTAATCTAATATTGTCTAACTTTATGTTTTAGATAAAACATAAAGTTAAAAAAGTTGAAATCTAGTTAGGGAGGTTAAAAACTAATGCATGATAAGCTAATAATAAAATAGTTAAAATATTAGATATTTATAAATTGTGCAGTAGAAAGTGTGTATTTTATGCTGTTTTTCATTAATTTCAAAATTAAGAGGAATTAGAGGTTATGGGGAATAACTTGACATTTGAACCAGATTTTTTGAAAAAAATGGAAGGTTTGTGACTGACAGATTTTAAAGTGTATTCAGTTGAAAAGAATCATGGCTGAAGAAGCACTTGAAATAGTTCAAGTCCAACCAAAGCAGGACAAAATTATGGTACAATGGTATGTAAAGAGTCTAATATTTATTTATTACTATGAGCGAAATCTGTAGAGTGATCATTGAAAATTTAGTCCTCTTAAATAACTGTTCTACTTTGTTTAGTAACATTTTATTTTGTAATACATTTGAATAATAACAATTCAGAGGATGTATTATTTCAAAGGCTTAAAATATGTCACAGTTACCTAGTGCACTTTCTTCTTATGTACAAGTAGCAATATGCTTAGGATCACATATTACTCTGATCCCTTCTTAATACCCAGTACACATATTCTAGCACCTGGCACTAATTTTTACAAATAAGCTCTGATTTTTTTTCCTAAAAATGCAACTGGGCTACTTGCATGTTTATCTTAGTTTTAAGTGGCCTTACTATCCAGCTATCTTAATACTCTTTGTTGTTATACACTTACTTTAGGAAGATTAACTCAACATATGGTGAGATACATAGGTAACAGTATTACAAATATTTAAAGACCTGAAAAAAACTGGAAATGGTATTATGTAGAACCACAAAAATGGCCTGAAAAATGAGAAGTAAAAGAGTAAACTAATTGTTGGACTTTAGAAATCAAAGTACTAAGAGCATCACAACTTGTCTTCTATATTAAGCATTATTTTTCAAAAGATGATAAAATCAATAAAAAACCAAAAACATTTATTCAGAACTGACATTCAATCTATATAGTAGAGGGCTTATTAATAGGAATTTGAAATGAGACAGAGATGGATTTGCCTTTCATTGTCACTTCTAACAGTTGTGTGTCCTAAAACATGTTACTCACTTCCCTGAGCTCCAGTTGACTTGTCAGTAAAATGGGGTTATGGATATTTAACCAATGTAATATTTGTAAAATGGTTAATAACATGCCTAATTTCTCAGCAAATGTTAGTGATTTTTAAGTAATAATAATACTGATTAGTATAAATATAACTATATTTAAAATATCATTTTTTATGTCCCAGCACTGTTCAGAGAGCTTTACCTATATGCGTTCATTTACCCTTCATAACATAACTATAAAGTCAATATTGTAATTATCGTCACTTGACAGTTGGAAAAAAAACCAAAAAGTTGAGGTCCAGCGTTTCTTACTAAATTGCCTAAGACAATAACTATTAAAGCCAGAACATGTGTACTTTGCTTTGGTTGGTTTCATTATCCATGCTTTTAACCATGATGTCACGATGTCTGCCATATCCTGTGTTGGCACCTCTAAGCTATAATAAGGAAGTGCCTGCTGTCCTCTGGAAAATGTTAACTAAAAACACTGAACACTGGTTAGCACATGCTAAATAGATGTTCTGACCACAGCTGCGATGAGCATGAAGGTGAGCCCAGGAGCAACATGCACTGGATAGGTAGCAGAAGGCTTGCAACAAGAGTAGGGACTGATTTGCTTGGGATTGGAAGTAAGAGTTATCAAGTAGAGGTGAGGGGAAAGGATTCATGGTTGGAGAACTCCAGAGACAAGACGACAAGGTGGGCTTGTGAAAGTAATATTTAGAGGTCAGCTTGGGAGGATATAAGGATTTTTATGCCTAGAAATAGTGGAAAATATCTTACAAATGTAATTGGGTAGCAAAGTGGGAATGGTGCAAAAGTACAAATTTGGCTATGATATTGTACAAAATGAAGAACCATTTAAAGGAATGACGGCAAGCAAACATAGATTTTGACAGTTAACCTGATAGATTTAATTTATGAGGTTTGAGTAGGTCTATAGGGAGAGACTAATGCTTGAGGATCATTAAAGTGGTGGTTACAACAATCTAAATACAGGGATGGAAGCAGAAATTTAAAAGAAATACAGATATTTTAGAAAATAGTATCAGTAGTTCATGAGAAGCTATTAAAATTTATGTCAAAAGAAGTGAGTTTTTAAAAATAGCTTCTGGGATAGACTAAACAAGTGAAAGAATACGGGTTCTACTGAAAGAAACAGATTTCTCTCTCTCCATTGTAAAACAGATTTGGCTGACACTACAGTACACAGTTATGTTTCAGTTGAAGGAAGAAGTAACTAATGGTCATAGCAAGAACAGCATCAAGGAGTTTTGCATATTTATCACTAGAGTTTCAGAAATGTATTATTGTCTTCATTTCTTTTTTCTCTTTCTCCTTCCTCCCTTTCACCTACTTTCTTTCCTTGCCCTCCCACCCTTCATATCCAGTTATCCTCTCTCTCTCCCTTTCTCCCTTCCTCACTGTTTTTTTAATTTATATGTTTTTAAAAATAAATATTTATTAAGCATTTATTCTGTGATTTTTTTTCACTCTCTCTCTCTTATGAATTCATTTAACACTAGGATTAGATATTTGAGTTTTGGCTCACGAAGTCAGCTTGCTGACTCTGATAAACTACCACCACTTCATTTACACAGATAATGAAAATACCAACTCCCTTATTAAGATAAATTAGAAATAAATGTATGAATTATTGAGTGCAATAAATAGGCCTACACAATAAAAAAATCTAGAGGCCAAAATTTTTTACAATCATATATCAAAAATAAAGCATGTGTTCATGAGTGTGTGTATGCATGTGTGTGTTCTGTGAGTGTGTAAGGACACAAAATCAATTATTGTATTCTGTTCTGGGTCAATTCTCCCTGACAGCTGAGATTTGGGCTTGATGGCATTTGAAACTTATTCCTGTCATTTGGAATAAGTTTATCAATTTCAACTCAAATTTTTTTTGATAAACCTAATTTTTCCCCCTTTCCCTATTAATGCATGGACAATTGTAGATGTTCTTTCACTCCATTTTGCAAGATCTTAATGTCCTTTTTCATATGCTACTTGAGATTTAATCACTAACATTGTGAATACCATATGATTCTCCTCATCTTTCTCCAGGATAAAAATTTTTATGTGTTTGTTAGTGAATACAAACTTTTTATGTTGTTGCCAAGCACATTACAGATAATAGAATTGTGTATATTTCATGATCAGGTGAATTGAATTAGTTTATCAGCTAAAGAGTGAATTATTCATTTGTTTTGTGAAAGAAAGCTAAAGGGCTTATATGACTTCAGAGTTGGTTAATCTGAGAAGGTTATATGAGTTCAGCCTTGAAATATTACAGAAAGTATGTCATGTTTATAAATGGGACTGAATTTTTAATGATAAAAACGAATTTCACGCATGTCCACCCCAAGATGGTGCACAGCGCACCAATTACATGTGTATATAACTATCTCCTTCTTTCCCCTCTGATCTGCCCAACCACTGATGAATGTTATTACTATATAGGCACTTAAGTGTTGATCAGTTAATACCAATTTGATGGTGAGTACATGTGGTGCTTGTTTTTCCATTCTTGCGATACTTATACTTAGTTGAATGGGTTCCAGCTCTATCCAGGATAATACAAGAGGTGCTAGATCACCATTGTCTTTTTGTGGCTGAGTAGAACTCCGTGGTATACATATACCAGATTTTATTAAACCACTCATGTATTGATGGGCACTTGGATTATTTCCATATCTTTGCAATTGTGAATTGTGCTGATATAAACATTGGAGTGCAGATTTTTTTTTATAGAATGTTTTTTGCTCCTTTGGGCAGATGTCCAGTAATGGGGTTGCTGAGTCAAATGGTAGTTTTACTTGTAGCTCTTTGAGGTATCTCCATGTTACTTTCCACAGAGATTGTACTAGTTTGCAGTCCCACCAGCAGTGTATGAGTGTTCCTAACTCTCCACATCCATGCCAGCATTTATTGTTTTGGGACTTTTTGATAAAGGTCATTCTCACTGGAGTTAAGTGATATCTCATTGTGGTTTTGATTTGCATTTCCCTGATGATTGTGTTTTCTCTTTTGTATTTTTAACTTTATTTGTGTATCTCCATACTATAATTACTTTGAAATCTCTATATCAATTTCCTAATAGTTATAAATTACCACAGAGTTGGTGGCTTAAAACAACACAAATTTATTGTCTTGCATGTCTACAGGTTAGAAGTTTGACATAGGCCTCATTGGGCTAAATTCAAAGTGACAATATCTACTTCATTATGTTCTGGAGGCTCTCTCAGACAGACTGTTTCCATGCCTTTTCCAACTTCTAGAGGCAGCCCACATTCCTTGGTTCCTGGCCATCTTTCTTCATCTTCAAAAGTGGTGCCTTTGCATTGGTCTGGCTTCTCTTCCTTAGTATCATCTCCCTCTGATTACAGATGGGAAAAGTCTCCACTTTTAAGGATACATTTGATTAGACCAGGCCCAGAATAATTTTCACATATTAAAGGCCTTAACGGAATCGTATTTGGAAAATCCTCTTTTCCATATAAGGTTATATATTAACAAGATCTGGGGTGATTAGAATTGGGACATCTTTTTAACGGGGAGGTACATACTCTGCTTACTATGACCTTTATTGCTCTGAGTATTTCCACAGGACATATATCTACCGAGAAGAGTAACTCTTTTCATTTTATTTTATATAGATATTCTGCCAAAGAACATATCACAAAGATATAAAAATATATCCCGAACACATATAACAACCAAAAACCCTTTTTAAAAGCAATTTATCTCATAATGAGATCCTTAAGTCATCCAATCTTCCTTTGAAACTAAGATTTAGCTTTACATAATTAACATGGACACATAAGGTAAGTTAGTGAGAAGTCAGATTATCCTCATATTATATTCTTCCTCTTTTATCTATCATAACTTTTAGAAATATAACATTTCACTGCCAAAAGCAATTTTTTAAAAAATCCAAAGAATAAATATTATTTAAGATTCAAAATAAAGATTAAAAAGACTTATTTGCCTCTCTTATTGGCTTGATCAATATTAAGGACAGAGTCAATATTAAACCATTGGCTGGGTGCAATGGCTCACGTCTGTAATCCTACTAGTCTGGAGGCCAAGGTGGGAGGATCGCTTGAGGTCAGGAGTTTGAGACCAGCCTGAACAAGAGCAAGACCCCATCTCTACTAAAAACAGAAACAATTAACTGGGTGTGGTGATACAGGCCTGTAGTCCCAGCTACTCATAAGGCTAAGGCAGGAAGATTACTTGAGTCCAGGAGTTTGAGGTTGCTGTGAGCTAGGCGATAGGAAAAAAAAAAAATTAAGCCATCATGAATTAAAATGTGTTAATTGTATTAATCAGGGTTCTCCATAGAAGCAAAACTAATAGCTCTATCCATTTATTTTCTTTCTTTCTTTCTTTTGTTCTTCCCTTTCTTTCTTTGTCTTTTGTCCTTCCTTCCTTTCTTCTTTTCTTCCTTCCTTCCTTTTTTTCTTCCTTTCTTACCTATCCTCATCATCATTTATCTATGGAGAGATTTATTTTAAGCAATTGTCTATCACAATATGGGGGCTCAGAAGTTAGAAATTTGTAGGTAGCAATCTGGAAATTCAGGTAAGAGATAGTATTGCAGTCTTAAATCTGAGATAATCTTCAGATGAGCAAAGAGGCTGGAAAATTAGGCAGGGTTTTTATGTTTCAGTCTTTAGGAAGAATTGCTTCTTTTTGGGGAAACCTCTGTTTTTCTTTTAAGGCCTTCAACCAATTGGATGAGGCCCACTCACTTTAAGGTGTGTGTCAGCTGTTTTGCTTTGCTATAAAAGAAATACCTGAGATTAGGTAATTTATAAAGAAAAGAGGTTTATTTGGCTCATGGCTGTCCACTATAGGAAGCATCACGCCAGCTTCTGCTTCTAGTGAGGGTTTCAGGGAGCATCCAATCAAGGTGGAAGGCGAAGGGGGAACACGTGTATCACATGGTGAGAGAGGGCGCAAGAGAGAGGGAGGAGGAGGTGCCAGGCTCTTTTAAAGAACTGTCTGTCAAGTGAACTAATGGAGGGAGTACTCACTCATTATCATGGGGAGGGCACAAAGCCATTCATGAGGGATCTAGCTCCGTGAGCCAAACACCTCCTACCCAGCTCCACATTCAACACTGGAGATCAAATTTCAGCATTAGATTTGGAGGGGCCAAACATCCAAACCATATAGGAGGGCCATCTGCTTTTATGTTAAGTCCTTCCACTGTAAGTATTAATAACATCCATAAATACCTTCACAGCAACATTGAGACCGGGGCATGACCAAATAACTGGACACCATAGCCACATGAAGTTGACAGATAACCTACATAGTTAAAGAAATTACTATGGAATTAAAGCTTCTTCTGAAGAACTCATTATTTTTGTGAAAACCGTTTAAAATTAAATACAGTCTTACATCTATTTATTCAATAATTATCTGAGTGCTTACTACATACTATATAACATTTACTATATATGTGTGTGTATTAGTGTGTGCATGTGCTGAATTTATCTCTCAAGTGTTTACTCTGTGCCAGTTACTGCACTCTGCTACACACTGGCCACATAAAGATGAATGACACACTGTCCCTGACTTCAAGACAATTGTTGTCTAATTAAAAGGATAGGTGTATGTACAAATAATCCCAGCACAACATTCCTGGTGCTGAGAGGAGTGGGGATGCAGTAGTAAGGCTGCCGCAGGAAAGGCGTGCCACTGACATACGCCTGGACCATCAACCTTGAAGGAACTGAACAAACTGGCTAGTGAACAAAGTAGGAAGGGGTGTTACAGGCAGATTGTAGACCAAAAAGCATCACATCCCATTGCCTGTTTAAAGAACTGAACATTTTCTTAATCTCTTGAATGCAGGACAGGACGTTAGGAAAATAAGTGAAGTAATGTTATGAAGAGCCTTGGAGGTCAGACCACATTTTGTCTTACAGGAAGTAGAGGACATCAGACTGTTAATGGGTTGAAAAACCCCAGATTTGCCTTTACAATTCTTAAAAAGGCTAATTCCATTTGCAGAAAGACCCTCAGTTCTTCCTTGCTGCCTCTCTGTCTTAATTCGTTTGCATTTCTATAACAAAATATCTGAGACTGAGTAACAGATAATGATAAATATATAAACAAATATGTATCTAAATGATAGATACTTATTTCTCACAGTTCTGAAGGCTAGAAAGTAGAAGAGTAAATCACTGGCAGGTCTTGTGTCTGAAGGCTGCTTCCAAGATAGCTCCTTGTTGCTGTCCTCCAAAGAGAACAAACACTTGTGTCTTCACACGGTGTTAAAGGCAGAAAGGCACAAAAACAAAAAAGAAAAAAAACGAAAAAGAAAAAAGCTAAATGCTGTTTGAAGCTCCTTATATTGGCCTTAATCCATTCATGAGGTCTCCACCCTAATGATTCAATCATATCCCCAAAGTCCCACCGCTTAATGCCACCACAATGGAAATTAAGTTTCAATAAATTTTGGTGAACATTTTCAGACCATGCTACTCCTCAAAGCACCTAAACATAGAAAACATGGAGATCCTTATTCAGTCATTAGAGATATTAAGGAGTTGAGAGTAATTTCTAATTATTATCATAACTTTTAATAATGTTTATAGATGATTCTGATTTATAATGCCACTAAGAACCACAACATTTAAGGACTGTAAATCCCGGGAGAAGAGTAGCTCCTTTTCTTTGTCTAATTTGATGCTTATTTTAATGGATCCAGGGCAAAAAATACAGAAATAAAATAATTTCTTCATTAAATATATCTCCATAAAATGTTAAATGCTTATTAAAAATGAAAGTGTGCATTTTTTTTAAATCATGGCTGATTTCATAAGGTTCAGATATATTGAAGTGTCCTACTTAGGCTGCAGGCATATTCACGTATGAATATATTAATTTCTATACTGCATAACAAATTACCACACACTTAACGCCTTAAAACAACACACATTTAGAATCTCAATTTCTGTATGTGAGAAATCCAGCTACAGCTTAATTAGATTTCACTACATCAGGGCCTCACCAGGCTGCAATCAAAGCACTGGCCATGGTTTGGTTTCAGTCTCATCAGAGGCTCTCCTAGTATAACAATCACTTCAGACTGGGGTCTACATATTCTAGCTGGCCACCTGCTGGGGACTGCTCTCTGCTCTTAAAGGCTATCTGCAGTTTCTTGCCACATGGCTCTCTTTGTAGTTTTTCTTGGGAATGGCAGTTTACTTTCAAATCCACAAGGAAGAAAGTTCCTGTTCAGTCTTTTAAAATGGAGTCTTAAATAATGTAATCATGGAAGAAATGTCCCTTCACCTTTGCCATATTATGTAACCTAATCACAGGAGTGACATGCCATTACTTTTGCCATATCCTAATGATTAAAATCAAGTCACAGTTCCTACCTCCATCCAAGGGGAGCGGAGCATGCTAAGGTTTGAATACCACGAGGTAGGAATGACTCAGGATCTCTCTAGGGTGGTCTGCCAAAATGAGATATAAAAACATGTCAAGTTGAAATCCTCTGGAAGACTCCACTCTTGAAGAATTCTGGAGCAACACATAAAAAATTATTTCTAGAATGCACTAATAGAGCAATATTTTTTAAAAATTCCAAACACTACATTTGTCAACCTGCTAAGAAAAAATGCAATGTTATTTATAAAGACACCTCATAAGGATTAGTGATCAAGGGTGAATTCTAACAACAATCAATACAGATAACTATTTTCCTTGCTTAGTCATATTTAGATTATTTTATTTTACATTAGATATCTCTTTAATATGTCTACAGCTTGGTTGCATAGCTTGATTGCATAGCTTGAATACATATATATGCATTCATATATATGTGTGTATGTGCATATGTTTACATACATATTTTTCAACACCTGAGGCCTCTGAGATGGAAACTTTATCTTGTTGATGAGTAGGTATTTCTATGTTGAATTATTGAATACCACAGATTTGCATTAAACATATGAAAATCCAAAGCAAGTTATACAATGATCCCAAACACTGTGTTTTTGCTACATTAAGTTTAATGGATCAATCTCAAACTCCTTGTAGGAGGGCAAGTATTTTCATCTCTCCAAGTCTTCCCAGAAAATATGTAATTTTCATAAAATGGTCACATTCATATGCACACCTGACAAGAAAGATTACATATGTACCTAAAACACACTGTATCACTTTACAGTAAGAAAAGGTCCACACAAAAAGATGACCAATGCCCTGTCAGGCTTCAGTACAGACAGTAGTTATGACTAGAATGAGATGCTCCTGGTACTTATCATTGTTTTGCATCACTAGAAATATTGTGTTGCTAAAGTTAACTATCATGTCTACAAAACTATAACCAAAAAGTTAAAGCTATTCATGTCCTCTACTTTAAGCACATCTTTTATGTAGGATTTCCATCCACCACTCTATTGTGTAAATCCTAATTTTGGACAGAATGCCAATCATATAAAGCATTAAGGTGAATCATTTCTCTGTCATTGTGATTTTATACAATTGTCCTCATTTGTTCTACTTAGGGAAGCCTGTTTAAATATATATATACACATACATGTGTATATTTATGTGTATATATATGTGTGTGTGTATATATATAAAAAGTGATTCGTGCATGACTTTGTCAGGAAATTTGTTGCTGCTCTTGCTTTGTATTTTTGCTGCAATTTATGTACCTTCTCAGCACATAGCTGCACAAAATTAATACTCCTAACTGATTGATGTAGATAATTTTGTCTTGGTCAGCTTCTTCCACCCTGCCCTTCTCACTCTTCTGTGCCCCATCTTCAATATGAACAAACTCAACTTTCTAATGTGCTTAAAAGTGTTAAAAGTGGAGTATGTAGCTGAATTGAATAGAACATTTGCAAAATTTGTCACTGATATTTTGAGTTTCTACTCCAGTATCTCAGTGCTTTGTAAAGGTGAATTCATGTTATCTATTAAAAAGTATGCACTAAGTGAAAGGTATTATGCTTGGCTCCTGATTAGGCATTAATCATGAAATACTGTCCTTTAAAAGGCAAATTATAGCACATATACCTCCTGGAAATATATTGAATATGGTAGACTTAAATAATTGATTAACTAAACATTAAAGCAAATTACTTCACAGATCACTTTTTCCATTGTGTAGAGAGTGTCTGGCTCAGTACTTGAAAATTGTCTGACTTTTTGTCATATACATCATGGTTTCATATTATGACAGAAAATGAGAGTTGACATGAACTCTATTTACAATAATCTCTCAGTGTCATAATGCCCATAATAAAGAATATAACCCATTGGTTTTGTCCTTCTATCATTTATTAATATATATGTAGCATTAGTAGATGATTACCTTGTGCTAGCCATAGTGCATAGAATGTAAACAAGATATGCCCTCTGAACAAAGAGAGGTGCGATATGATAAGAAACCAGATATTGAAAATGAAAGCTCTGTTATGTTATTCTGGAATCCACATATAAAACCATCCACTTACAGCCAACAGATCTTTGACAGAGCAGACAACAATATACGCTAGGGAAAAGAAGCCCTATTCAATAAACGGCGCTGGGAAAATTGGATAGCCACATGCAGAAGAATGAAACAGGATCTGTATCTCTCACCACTCACAAAAATTAATTAAAGATGGATAAAAGTCTTTAATGTAAGGCATGAAACTGTAAGAATTCTAAAAGAAAATGTAGAAAAAACTTTTCCAGACATCGGCCTAGGCAGAGAATTTATGACTAAGACCCCAATGGCAATTGTAGGAACAACAAAAATAAATGGGACATGATTAAATTAAAAAGCTTCTACATAACTAAGGAAATTATCAACAGAGCAAATAGACAAGCTACAGAATAGGAGAAAGTATTTACAAGTTATACATCCAATAAAAGGCTAATATCCAGAATCTACAAAGAACTCAACCAAATCAGCAAGAAAAACTCAACCCCATTAAACAGTGGGAAAAAGACATGAACAGAAGCTTTTCAAAAGAAGATAGACAAATGGCCAATAAACAAATGAAAAAATGTTCGATGTTACTAATCATCAGGGAGATGCAAATTAAAACCACAATGAGATATCACCTTACCCCTGTTAGAATGGCTTTTATTAAAACGTCCAAAAACAATAGATGCTGGCATGGATGCAGAGAGAAAGGAATGCTTATACGCTGTGGGTGGGACTGCATATTAGTACAACCTCTATGGAAAACGATATGGAGATTCCTCAGAGAACTAAAGCCAGCAGTGTCACTACTGGCTATTTACCCAAACGGAAAGAAGTTATTTTATCAAAAAGACATCTGTACTTGAATGTTTACTGCAGCACAATTCACAATTGCAAAGATGTGGAATCAACTCAAGCACTTATACATTCATGAGTGGATTAATAAGTGTGATGTATGTGTACCATGGAGTACTACTAAGCCATGAAAAGGATAAATTAATGCCTTTTACAACAATCTGGATGCACCTGGAGACAATTCTCCTAAGTGAAGTATCTTAACAATGAAAAAGGAATACCACATCTACTATTAAATTGGAACTAACTGATAAGCACACATGTGCACAGATGGAAGTGAAAAAAACTCCATGGAAATCAAGCAGGGGACAGGAGGGAGAAGGGAATGAGCAAAAACCTACCTAATGTGTACAATGAACACTTATTGGATGACAGAATCACTTATATAGCCATGCCTCAAGCATTACAAAAACAATACATGTAACCAAAAACATTTGTATCCCCTCAATATTTTGAAATAAAAATAAAAACAAAAATAAAAAAGAAAATTTTGTTGTGTCATTCTAGATACATTAACCTTTATTCCTGTTCTCCACATGCTTTTGTAATGAAAACTACTTATTTCTGCCTCATCCCTACCCTGCATCCCTTCTGCTTTATCTGCCTCAGTGGTTAAGCTTCAAACTACATGAACTAGACTTTCTCCACCATGATCACAGTGATTTGATCATGAAGTTCATACAACACCAAAGCATTCAATTCACACGTATTTACAGTCTTAAAAATGGGATTAGAAATGCAATATCTAAGCACACTTTCTTTCATAAACGTTTGAACTAACACTACATAAAGACATTGCCTTTGAGTGGTATAGAAGTTTCTCAAAGTTCATCAATTGAGTTTGGCTAGAGAAGCAACTATGGGCCATGTTTCCCTAAAGTCGGAAGGGCACATTCCTTGCTATTAGTATCTTATTTGCATTATGTATTTTGAGTACTGCGATAAGTAAGCTGGAGTTAGTTTGCCTGGGAATCTGCTAAGCAAGAGAAGACTTGCAGGTGTAGTTATTTGAGGAAATAGGTCCCTGAGAACTTAATCCTCCTAGAAAATGTGTGTTTCCTTTGGAAAGAAATTGAATTGCCAAAATATCCCAAGCCGGATAACCATTTGACTGTGTGTAACTCATACCAAGACTAAACTGAGCCTCTTCCCACCATGCCATTTCATGTCAACCATGAATGAGGAAACAAAGAAGGAAAAATATTATTCACTATGTAATTAAGTAGTCAATCAAATCCGTTATCTCTAACAAGTGGTTGAATGCTTTGGAATGGGAGCTAGACATTGTTAATGTGCAGTGATATATTTTGGAGTGTGGAGTGTGTAGTCAAGATTATTGAAGAGGATTGCATTTTTCAATAATAACCACAACAGTATCTCCATTCCATGTTTTTTCTACAATGTGACCTGTAATCAGGACTATGCCTTCTCCCCTTGAAACTCAGTGGTTTTTGTGACTGCTTCAATGTATTGCATAAAGATGCCTTGAGCATGCACCATGATCTTTTGAGAGGCTTGCTTTTGATAAAGAGCCACCATGCTGTCAGAATACTCAACTACACAAAGCAGAGAGACTCCATTGAAGTGATGTGTACATGAATTTTGGCTGACAATATAGCTGAGATCCCAAATGATAGCTAGTACTAAATCTATACCTATGTGAGTCAACAATTTTGTAAACAGATTCTCCAGTTCCTAGTTCAACTGCTTCATCTAAATTTCTTGAATCAAAGAGACGGTCCCTGCTAAACCCTTCACAAGCCTCACCCAACCTAGAGATAGAGGAACAAAATAAATGACCATTGTTCTTTTAGGCCACTAAGTTTTGGATTTTTTTAATACAGCAATGGATAAGTAAAACAGTTAGCAACTAATATATTGTGCTGTCCTTTTATAAATGGAATTTGCTTTTGCAGTTTTTGGCTTTTATCCTAATACTGTATTGTACTTAATTTATGTCACTAGTGGTTACATTCACTATTTATTCCATATGATTCACAAGAATTAGAAATAATCTAGAATGCAGTTGTGACTGAACTAAGAAATTAATGAATACAGCTTGGAAATGTGGAGTCTAAAACTGGCAAGCACCTTGAAAGAGTGTTTGTTTCTTTACCTCTGGATTAAGTAATAGGTTGTGTCTCTGATCTTACTTTTATGAGGTGGATATGAAGGTGATTATGATAGTTACATATGATGGTTAGATCACATTTAGAAAACAACATTTTTATCACTGATGCCATAGCAGAAAAATAACATACATAACAGAGGATGACATATTTTTTGCTTATCTCATCCATATTTCCATATAATGGAAGTATATTTTGATTCATAGCCCTTGTCTTCTAGCAAGTTTATACCATGTTTATACCAAAGTTTATACTTTGGTTTATACCATGTAGCTATAGATCAGAGTAAGCAAATGAAGAGCAATAAATCCAGAAGAGCTTATATATATATATATATATATATATTCTCTTGATATGACATAGGTCCTATCAAGTTTAGCTGAATTATTCAGATTATCTTTCTAAAATTTAACTTAAAAAGCACATATAATTTTACATTTGTTAAAAAAAAACAGTGGGACTGGAGAACATTCTGAGTTTTATTCATAGCAGAATTATGGGGGCCTTGATGAAGAAAGAGAAAGAAACTTTGAGTAAATTGAGGGACAGTAAGACAGCTTCAGAATGTAGATGGGCAATACAGAGCAAGGGAGAAAAAAATAGACATAAATTCATATTGTTAAGCTTGACATGGTGGCATTGAATCCAGAACTAGCTACAGAGCTAATCTCCATGATGGCTGGCTCTCTTTGAATCATGTCTTTAAATACCCATTAGAGCTACCTCCTTCTTGTTGTACCATACATACCATCTCTATGCTGATAACATCATCTCTGTCACCATTGACTATATATATATATAATTTGTAATCAAGAAAGCTAAAGAAAAACAAAAGTATATTGTGGCCATTGAGTTCATAAAGGAGACTATGATCAATGAGTAGGTGAACTTCATTACAGTAATGAAGAATTTTAATGCCTCAAAATGAGTCTTTAAATGTGAACAAGTATTCAACGGTAGAAGAAGACATTCAAGAGGGAAAAAAACATAATAAAATTATGAAGCATTCATTTTTAGATGTCATTATTTTATTTTTTTATTATTTATTTAATTTTTTTTAAATTTTTTTTGAGACAGAGTCTCACTCTGTTGCCCAGGCTAGAGTGAGTGCCGTGGCGTCAGCCTAGCTCACAGCAACCTCAAACTCTTGGGCTCAGGCAATCCTTCTGCCTCAGCCTCCTGAGTAGCTGGGACTACAGGCATGCACCACCATGCCCGGCTAATTTTTTACTATATATTTTTAGTTGGCCAATTAATTTATTTCTATTTTTAGTAGAGACGGGGTCTCACTCTTGCTCAGGCTGGTTTTGAACTCCTGACCTTGAGCAATCCGCCCACTTCAGCCTCCCAGAGTGCTAGGATTACAGGTGTGAGCCACCGCGCCCGGCCTAGATGTCATTATTTTAGATTAGCAAAAGGCAAGAACTACTAAATAGGACACAGTAAAAGGTGAGGTTGAAGGTAGAAATGGAAACCTCATGATGGAGGCACAAATATATCCCATTCTACTAAGTTTACATTTGTTTTTGAAGGTGATAAAAAGTCATTAAAGACTTTCTGTGGGGCATGACATGGTTGGATTTGCATTATAGAAAGAGCATTTCAAGAAGAAGTAATTAAAAGCAGGAAGGACAGTATACATATAGTTGGTGATACTAACCTAGATAACAGATAATTCTGATAGAACAGACACAAAAATATTAAGACTTTATAATCAACTGGATCTGATTACTGCTTAGATGTAAGGCACAAAGGTAATAGATATGAAAAAAACCCAAATGAATGACTTGCCTGGTAAAGGAGCAAAAGGGTCATATTTGGAAGGGTTAAATGAGCAATAATAAATTTAGCTCTGCCCAGGTTATTATACCTACTTGTGTTGCTTTCTTACCTCTTTTCTTAGACCAACACTTTAGGCATATTCTGACTATTTTTCTCTGTTACATCTCTACAGATTATCAAATATGATTACATTCCAAGTCTTGGATACATCTTGTCATCTTCACTGATACATCTTTTTTTTATTTCATCATATTATGGGGGTATAAATGTTGTTAAGATTACATATATTGCCCTTGCCTCCTCTCCCCTCTCGAGTAAGAGCTTCAAGCGTGTCCATCCCCAAGGTGGTGCACATCGCACTCATTATGTATGTATGCGCCCATCCCCTCCTCCCCTCTCCCACCTGCCGTACACCCGGTAATTGCTTTTTTGGTTTTTTTTTTTTACATTTTGGTTACATTTTATATCTTTGCCTCTCCCTAGGAAGGGTTAAAGGCATGCCCTTCCCCTCTGCAATGCTCACCACATCCCTCAGATGTGAGTCTACTCGCCCAACCCCCAAATCCCTGGTGAACTCGACTACCCTTTGAGCATCATAGTATTAATCAGTCAGTACCAATTTGATGGCGAGTATATGTGGAGCCCATTTTTCTGATCTTGTGTCACCTCACTTTGGATAATGGGCTTAAGCTTAATCCAGGATAGTATAAGCAGTGCTAGGTTGCCTTCGTTTCTTAGAATTGAGTAATATTCCACTGTGAACATATACCAAATTTTAATTATCCACTCATGAATTGACAGGCACTTGGGTTGTTTCCATGTCCTTGCAATAGTGAATTGTGCTGCCATAAACATTCAGGAGCATATGTCTTTATAATAGAATGTCTTATGCTCTTTTGGTTAAATGCCCAATAGTGCTATAGCCGTATCAAATGGTATTTCTATTTTTAGCTCTTTGAGGTATGTCCAAATTCTTTTCCACAAAGGTTGCACTAATTTGCAGTCCCACCAGCAATGTAAGAGTTTCCTTGTCTCTCTACATCCTCGCCAGCATTTGTTGTTTTGGAATTTCTTGATACAGGCCATTCTCACTGGGGTTAGGTGGTATCTCATTGTGGTTTTGATTTGCAATTCTCTAATTATTAGAGATGCTGATCATTTTTATATGTTTGTATGCCATTATTCTGTCTTCTTTGGAAAAATTTCTGTTCATTTCCATTTCCTATTTCTTGATGGGGTTGTTTGATTTTTTCTTGTTAATTCTTTTGAGCTCTAGATAGATTCTTGTTATTAGACGTTTATCAGAAGTGTAGAGAGCAAATATTTTCTCCCATTCTGTAGGTTGTCTGTTTGCTCTAATGACAGTTTCCTTGGCTGTGCAGAAGCTTTTTATTTTGATCAGATCTCATTTGTTTATTTTTGTTGCTGCAGTGAATGCTTTTGGGGTCTTCTTCAAGAATTCTTTGTCTAGGCCAATGTCTGAGAGGGTTTTCCCAACATCTTTTTCTAGGATTCTTAAGGTTTCATGCCTTAAATTTAAGTCTGTTATCCACTGCCAGACTAACAGCAGACTTCTCATCTGAAACCTTATAAGCCAGGAGAGATTGGGTGCCTATCCTTAATCACTGATACATCTTAATCCTCAAACAGTTATCAAATTCTAAGGGATAAACTATGTGTGTGTTAATGTTCTACCCTTCACCATGAAGTCAGTATAGTTGGATCTCAGTGAGTGAGGAAAAGACTGAAGGGAGATGATGCCACAGAGATAGGATTGAGCATGACATGGAATTTCAGGCTACGGTAAATGATTTGAAATTTATTTTACATTTCAAAATAAGCTACTGGAGTCCTATCACTAGCCAAGTGAAGCATCTGATGAGGTTTTTAAATAAACACTTCTGTGTGGAGAACTGAATATAGCGTGGGAAGGATAAAATAGCTAGAAAGCTCTTTCTGTGATGTAAACTGAAGTTGGCAATTTTATTTTCTTTGCTGAATCAACTTATTCCAATATCAAGACATTATTCTCATTTTGTTTAATTTTTTTTCTTTACCTGGATGGTCTATTCCTCAGATTATCACATGGCTTATCAATAAGATGCAGGAGACATTGCTGTCAAAGAGTTTTTCTTTCAACATTCTTCCAAAGCAGCTTTGACTCTTGTCATACATTGACCAATAATTCTGCGTTGGTTTCTCAAAGCACAGAAAACTCTCCGAAATTAAATTATTTACTTATTTGCTTCTATTCTGTTTTCCTCCACTAAATGTAAGGCCTTTGAGGACAGGAAATTTATTTTTTCTCATTGACGCTATTCATGCCCAGCACAGTGATGAGAGTGAAATATGTATTCAGCACATGTGTGTGACTAGATCAACAAATAAAAATAAAATGAGATATAATTTAAAATTTGGGAGATATTTGCCTAGAGATGACAACTCCAAAAATGAGATTGTCCAATAACAAGAGATTGCTTTAGCCTTGAGGATGAGGGGGAGAATTTTGACATACACTGTTAATTTATGGATTGACAGTAAATTAGGTTTCAACAGATTATAGAAAGTAAATCATAAACTTAAAATGAATAAAGAAGGGAAATGGAAAGAAACAAATGTCTAAGTAGCACATTCTGTATTAAGTACTTAATATATTTAAACCCATGTAAGCCTCCAAGAGCCATGATATGTTTTCGTAATTAATTCAGTTATTTAAATGAAATATACATTTTTAAGCATGAAGAGTTACATGTATTAAAATCTATGCATTTATATAACAGTGACAAAAATCACATGTAAAATACACAACACTCACTATACTCAATATTGACAAGCATTTATCTTTTTAGCATAACAAATGGGAAAGTTGTTTGCTTTTGGAAAAAGTGTTTCTTGGATGTATTGGTCACTAAATGATGAAAATGAAGTAACATTTCATGTTTGTTTTATGTTTACCTGCCTTCCATGATATTAGATTTGACTAACAATAAAAATTTTCACTGTTAAAATGCCTGCAGAAACACTGTTCACGCTAAATTATAACCAGATACTCATGCTTACATTGCCAGGCCATCAATAAAACAATTCAAAGTTTATAGTACAGAGAAGTACATTGCACTCAGTGTTGTTATTAAGACATATTGTGCTGCCTTGTGCTATATCATACTGTAAATCATACATTAACTTATGTGACTACTACTCTTTACCTAGAAAAGATAGTGTTCTCATTTTTTTGCAATAGTTGTAATATGCATATTTCAAATGATAAAATATATGTATTTTCACAGTAGTATCAATTATGTATTGTGACTCTTCATAATATATTAGTAAACATATTTTAAATTAATTGTGAAAATAAATGAATAAAAAATAAGTAAAGCATTTCAAGTTAATGAGATTCTGGGATATATGAATATGCTATTTCAATAAAGCACTGACTATACAGTATTATAGATTATTCCAGTTCTTTTCATTTATGTTCTTCAGATTTAGTTATTTTTCAAGCTTTTAAGAATTTGGATTATTTTTTTTTCAAACTTTTAAGAAATACCTCTTAGAGATAAATTATTAAACAAAGAATGGGAAAATAAGGAGCTGTGGGAGGTAAAAGTAATTTTTTTTTAAGGAGTCAGTGGTATCATTCTTCTATGCTAAGGTTGACGGTGTGCACATATCATCTCCACTGTTCACACAAACACACAGGCACTCACACAATTTATATTTTAAAAATATTAATATATTATACAAAATAAAACCTGTACCTAGAAAAAAATAAAGAGTTCAAACATAATCCTTCAATAAATATGTCCTCAAATTACTATTTTAAGTAGAAATTCTCAGGAGGATTATAGTGATGGGGGAAAAAAAAGTCAAGTGAGAAGGTGAGTTGCTGAATCCACACCTCATGATTAAAGGAGAGCAGTATTGATTTTTATTTGTTTTATATTTTGATCATCAATGATTCCCCTTTGAACCAGGGGTTTTGCAGCTAAATAAGGCTGGGAAAGAAAACGAACTTTGTAGAACTCAACGTTAACATAAAAACTGAAAAATACCAATATAAGATGTATACAAATTATAAAATGAATTTAATCATCAGTGTTGTATTTTCATTTCACATAAATTAATAGCCTTGAGTAAGCATGCTAACACCTAATTCACATGATAAATTAAGATTTAATGAAGAACTAATTTTCAGAAAGGGTGCTAGGAAACTTGAATCTATTTTTTGCAATTCACTAATACATTTAATTTAAAAATATTCAATCTCTCTATTAATATTTCCATTTTAAGAATGAATAAGGATTCACAAAAGTAAAATATATGCCCAATGTTACACAATTAATTGTTGAAAAGAGGATTTCAAAGCAGTTTATAAAAGCTTCATATCCTGTTCTCTTTACATCATGCTGGTGTTAAGTTTTATAAAAAAACTTCAAAAACTTGTGTTAAAACATTTTAAAGTACCTAATTCAGTTATATGAATACTTTTCACATTCCTTCAACTTTAGAAGGAATGAAGGAATTACATAAGTTGTATATCTGCAGGAGGAAAGAATAAAGAATATAAAATGCTTCAGGAGGCCTGGTACTGTGGCTCACACCTGTAATCCTAGCACTCTGGGAGGCGGAGGTGGGCAGATCGTTTGAGCTCAGGAGTTCAAGACCAGCCTGAGCAAGAGTGAGACCCCATCTCTACTAAAAACAGAAAGAAACTAGCTGGACAACTAAAAATATATACAAAAAATTAGCCGGGCATGGTGGCCCATGCCTGTAGTCCCAGCTACTCGGGAGGCTGAGGCAGAAAGATTGCTTGAGCCCAGGAGCTTGAGGTTGCTGTGAGCTAGGCTGACATCACAACACTCTCCCCTGGGCAACAGAGTAAGACGCTGTCTCAAAAAAAAAAAAAAAAAAAAGCAAATGCTTCAGGAAATGCACATTTTACTAGAGTATTTACTATGTCTTCTATTTTTAGTTATCCAACACAAAAATACCTGGAAAACACTGTGAGACTGTTGTATAAGAGAGCAAATACAAAAGTGGTGGACAATATGATATGTAAAGAAAGAGTAGAATTGATGATATCTTGCCTGAAAAGACTAGAGAGATTTAACA
The DNA here is from genome assembly GCA_963574435.1 of Cheirogaleus major. Lineage (NCBI taxonomy): Eukaryota > Metazoa > Chordata > Mammalia > Primates > Cheirogaleidae > Cheirogaleus > Cheirogaleus major. The sequence continues at coordinate 20,083 of CAUYPO010029528.1, read as the reverse complement.
ACTATGCCTAATCATATAAAGTGTTATGCTTATTAGAATAGTTGCAGGCATTTTTGAGAGGAAGCAACAGAACATAACAGCTATAAGATCTTAGAGAACAGGGAAAAAAATCCCCTGCTTCTCAATATAACTACAAATAAATTATTAGAGTTGAAATTTTTCATTGTTTCTAGAATTATTCAGAAAAGAGTAAAAATACTAGGAAGAATATCTGGAAAAGAATAGTAATGTAGATAAGAAAACATATACTCTGGTTATAATTTTATAACTAACTACCTGTCTGACTTTATATAAGACATTTCGTTGGTCTGAATTTCATATGCCTCATTTGAGAAAAGATAAAACTGAACTATATTGGTGGCTTTTGAACTTTTTGGAATCATGGACATATTGAAATTTCGATGAAAGTTATACCTCCTCTCTCTATGAAAATAGCTTGCACTTGGCATTTTACTTTTAATGTACATAATATAATAACAACCTTTAGCTCATTCATGCATATTCCCCAAAGGTTCCTACTAGCTAAATAATTTTAGACTCAGAATCTACAATTGCATAAAATTCTAGAATTTTCTGTTTGTTTATTATATGTTATAGCTATTTAGAGGTTCAGATATATTTTTGCTAATATCTTTGTTGTATAATAACAATGCAAGGGAAACTTCATTCTAATATAAAAAAGAATTGCCCAACTTCCTAATAATTTCCTTAGAATAAGAGAGCAGAAACCCAATCTACTTTTACATAGACTACCTTAGTGTCTGGCATAGAGCTTAACATACAAAAACAGACAAAATTCTCCCTAAAATATCTGTTGCTCAAATGTTCAAGATAGTTTATCTTGATTAAAATACATGCTATATTTTTAAAGAGTTCTGTAACACAATTTTAATTTCTATTTTTCCTGTATTAATTTGTCTACATCTCTTAAAATGAGAACACTGAATAAAATGTCTTCAGTCATCTGCAAGTTTTATGATAAATTTAAAATGAAATTTCAAAATATCTCTCATGTAAACATTTAATAAACATTATCCTGGATATTATTTATTCAGTTTAAACTCTCATTTAGAAAAATGTCCACTTTCTCATTTTAATGACATTATTTAATTACATTTATCTTCCATAATCAGATTATTTTCTGCTCTTATAGCTACTTATCCTCCTTTTGTTTCCTAATTTTTGATATTCCCAAGTCTCTATTTTTGAACATTCTTTTATGCTTTTTCTTTCCCCTACAGATTTTATTCATTTCCATTTTTGTTGTTACACTCTACATTCATATTTCCAGCCTTGGTTTTTAAATTTTAGCTCTAGAATTCTGAACTCAGTAAACTGCTAAAATAAATGATCAAATATCTCTTTGGCATAGCACAACTAATGTGTATGTTTTGCTCTTCCCAGGCCAAGTAGATTTCTTAAACATGCAGCTCTAGTGGATGGCATTTATCAAAGAACTGAGATGCAGACTACAGCATCCATCCATCAAGTGGTCCCAGTGGATCCCAAGAAAATGGAGTTCTTTACAGGATCATCTTAATCTGCCATCTTCAAGAGGAAAGAGAGAGAAAGAAAGTTTAATGAATAGACCTGGAAAAGAGGTGCCTCACTTCTGCCCACATTCTATCAGCCAAAACCTGATCCCATGGTCTCACCTTCCCATGGAGGTAGTAGGTAAGTGGTAGATGGCGGTGGGAGGCAAGAAGGGGATTGTTTAGCCTTGTGTCCATGAAGAAAAGAATGATGTGGTGAGACTCTTCACCACATTGCCTCAGCACCCTTTAATTAACCCATTTCCTTACCATATTGGTTGACTCTGGCCTAGGGTATCTCTTTTATCTGTTTAATATTTTATCAGCAACTGTCCTTCTCTGTCCATTCTGCATTATGGTCAAATACTTCCTTAGCTTCTCTCTGCATTTGCATCACACAAGCTAGTCTCATTAGCTAATTCCAAACTGAAACTGTGAAGGAGAAACTTTACAGAAAGAGTTTTACCTCAACTATTGACATCATCTGTAATATTAACCACATGTATATGCTCTTCTCTTGCACTTTTATTTCCTTTTAGTTATGATAGACTTTCCAGGTTTATTGAAGACCATGGTGAAGCAACACTTGATACCTTTGCCTAAATCTTAGAAGGGAAATAAATGTGCCTTGGTGAAAGAAGTGTCAAAATGAAGAAGGGCATCATTTGATCATAATTGGGGCTAATCTTAATGACTGGGACACTTTAAAGCACAGAAAGCTTTTCTTTTAAGAAATTCAAAGGTAATTGCTAACTAGAGATAGTTCTATTCTTTAGTTCTCCATTTTAACAACAATATTCTGGCCAAGATGGCCTTAATGTTCCCTTTAACTTGACTAAATCTTGGGCAGCCTTCTTCCTGACTCTAAGCCCCTAAACTCCCTTTTCCTAGAGCATGTAGTTTAGAAAACATGTACTTGAAAATTCATGCTCTGCTCCTCTGAGATGTAAATGATTTTTAAAAGTCTCTTGCTGGTTTTACAGCCTAGGATTGTCTTTTTGAAGGACCTGGGAGTCACCCCTTTCAAATGCAATCATTAAGGAAGACAGCACCCTAGCTCTCAGTTTCTGAACATAGAACACTAACTCCAAGTTGTAAAATTCCCTTCTATCATAAAGGAGAGAGTTTACTCTTTTTTATGAGTAAAGCTGATTAGCAAACACAATGGCCTATTATCCTCCACTTGTAAGACTTTTGTTTCAGGATAGTTCAGTTCAGACTGCCTTTTTCTTTTTTCTTCTTTGCTGCAATAGTCTTGAATAAAATCTTCCTTATCTTTTTAACTTTGTCAGGTTTAATTTTTCCTTGACACTACCTAGGGACTTTCCTAATTCTTGGCCCTTTAGACTTCCTGATTGTATATTCTGCTCCTGTCTCTGCAGAAAAGGTCTTTTCTTATTCTCTCTACCTTTCCAGAAACAGATTGGTTCTTGAATAATTATGTAAACTTAGGTTCTCCCAGTTTGTTTACCTCTTTTCCTGTGGCCCTTGTCAATGTAAGTCTCTGATGGATTGCTTCATTTACCTTAACTCCATATACTAATACAGGTTAGCTGCCTTACCTGGCTTGATGCTTCCATGGGTGATGGATTAGTTGCTTGGGTTCAGTTTCCTCATTGCAAGATCTGTACTTTCTTTTCTCAAGTCCACAGCTAAACTTGTTGCAAATGTTTTCCTACGTAGTGCAAAGATTTTCCTACTTTTTTTTTTTGTGATCCTACTTTCTTTAGATTAGTGCACTTTTACTTAATTTTTTTCATGAACTAGAAATAGAAATATGCAAATCAACTAGCAGAGATGCTGGAACATAAATAGTAAAAAACTAAGACTATTTGTGTGCTATTACTTCTTTAAGTTAGATTCTTCTCTTATTCCCACTGAGTATTTTGTGGAATCTGAAATGATGAATAAACTAATTCATAATTCATATAAAGTAATGAATAAATGAATTCATAATTTATAAACTAATTTATAAACTAACAAACTAATTTATAATTCCCATGATACATTGCAACAAGAACGACTCATTCCATATTTACCATTTTGTGACCACATTTACTAGTTTTTCAATTTCAAGACCTGCTTATTTTTCAAGTTGCAATTTCTGAATGGAGGTAAATACAATATATCGATGAGAGAAAGAGAGAGATTAAGACAGACTGTGAAAAGTATTATATCCTTCTTACAAAATATTATCAAGTGTCTCTGCTGTGGAAGACTAACACAGTTTTGACGTAGATTTTGGTCCTTTAAGACAAGTACAAGAAAACAAATTTTTTTGTTTTCTTTTATTCTATCCTGCTGACAGTCAACCTCTCTCACAAAACATAATAATATAGTGTGTCAGTCCAGGTCCATATAAAAAGATGAACTCATTATTGATTAGAGTTATTTTTTAATTATCAAAATTTTAATCATTCCCTACATAGAGAGCATATAATAATAAACTTCCAAATTAACAGCATTCAAATTAAAATATAATCAATATTTTTTAAACTTGTTTTATTTCTTTTCAGGATCTTTCTTGCTCTCTCCTTTAGTTTTTTCTTTTTTGGTGATGAAATATTACAAAACACATTTCAGACTTCATGGCCTTTCATATGTTCTAATATAATCTCAATGTCATTATCATACTTAATAAAATTTATGATAATTCTTTAAGAATATAATTGTATTCAATCTATGCAATTAATTTTTGGTAGAATTTATTTAAATTTTCCCAGGGGTTGGCACAAGGTGATTTAAATCAAAGTGTTTGGAATTCTACTGAGGGCACTGTAATTTCTGGCTTGTTTGATAGCCATAAGATGAACAATTTTTTAGCACCCTCCTTGTTTATATGACACAGTTATTTTCAGGAATAAGATGAAATAAGTGTTAATAATTGCCAAAAAATTGCAGAGTGAGATTTTATTTTATTGAAATTCATATATGTAAAATCTTGACAGAAAAATTTAAAAAAATAATTGTAAAGAGGAAAATAAGGGATAAATACTTTTAAATTGAATTATATATGATTTGAGGGAAAAAGGAAAAAATATGCCTATATATTGATCTGTATATTAATAAATATTGCAATTTTTGTTTTTGAGCTTTAACTGAAACAAATTTTTCAATGACTTTATTAAAATTGATCTTTTTAATATCAAATAGCTATTATAAGCAGATTTGTCAGTCCATTTTCTCCCCTTTTTGGTCAAAGAATATTTATTTATTAATTTTAGTTTTGAAAATTGTCTTTCACATGAAGGTACAAATATACAAATGTTCAAGAAAAATCTTAAATATAAAGATGATTTTTGCAGAGATTCATAAATATCTTATTTGGGAATCTATTATAATGATGTTTTCTGCTCTTACAAATTTTCCATTTAATTATCTTCAAAAGAAAATACACTATGAATTTCAATTTTATTTATTAAAAACTTTATAATTTTTGCCTTTACAAAAATTGTAGAAAACAGACATAATAACAAATATTGGCATTATGGATTCATTAGTTTAAAATGAGCCTCCAGTTATTAATGAAACAAGGCAGTAAACCACTCCACTTTTGATATCTTTGACAATATAAGGCAAGCATCTTCTGTCAGCTCTCCAGGTCTTAGAAATTTGATTCTACTTTTTTTGGAAGGATGCATTTCCTTAATGTTGTGGTTGCATAATTAATTGCCTACTCCACAATTTCCATGCACTGATTTTCAAAGAATGATTTCAGCTTAGTGTTTCACTGAACATTTTTTTTCAAGTTTAATTCTGGCTGTTTGTGAATGCATTTTGCTTCTGATTAACCTCATTTAAAACTTCACATTAGAGGAAAAAAATATAACTCGTGAAAGAAAAATTGCCTACAGCTCTTGAATACAGAATTATATAATACTTTTTAGGTTAAAAATGCAAAATGAACTGAAAAAAGGTCAACCAATTATTAATTCTTACAAATTTCTTCTCAAGCTGAACATGTATAGGTGAATCTCATTGCACTGGGGGCTGACTGTATAACTAGGAATTCTCTGTGTTAAATTTCACATCTAATATAATGTTTATTATAGGATAAGTAAGACAAATGTGACAAGTTGTAGCTTACAGATGTATTAGTAAAACTAAACATGAACTGCAGCAATTATTTAGAACTTAGACTAACAAAAGATATCTTCTGATATATTTTAGCATTGTCAGCTCATGGTGATAATAAAAAGCAGACTGACTTTTACTCAGTTTTATTATTGTTTTAAATTTCTCCACATAGAATGTACACCCTTATTGCCTATACCCAGAGTAGAGTGTTCCCAGTACGTTACTCTTGGCATACAAGTGAGTGAGAGCACATGAACTGTCACTTGGTTTTACTGGGAAAAAAAAAATTGGGAAAGGCTGTATCAGGGCAGCTAGTGGCTCTTTTCAGCTCTTGCAAAAATTCATGTTGCTGCTCCAGTCTCTCCTGTGTTGAGTTCACTTCTCACAACGAACCTAGACTTTGTAAGGTGCAAAATCTATTCACAAATCTTCCAGTCACTTCCCTGTACCTGGAGGATAATGCTTTGAATTCCTCAGCACAATATCTCCCCTGACTTCTTTCCTCCTTACACCAAATCTCTACCTACACCCTCACATACCAAGCACATCTGTTCCCTCTGCCTGAGCACACCAAGTTCATTCATACCTATGAGTCGTTCTTGCACATGCCGTTCCCTTTTATTTGTTGGTAAACTTAGTAATTTTGTGGTGGGGGTAAGATAATTATTTTTTTCAGACCCTGAAAATAATACCTGTTGTTTTTTTCCTGGAACATATTACACAAAATACATTTTTTCTGGGTCCACAGATTTAGGACCATTTCTTATTTCCTTTAAGTTTCTAGGATGAAGAATGTGACCACCACATGTTCAATAAATGTTTTTTGTGTTTGTTTGTTTTAAAAAAGTATGAAATGGGATTCAATTGGACAAAACACATTTAGATTTATTTTGAAAAATTTCAAAGAAATAATTTCAATATGAAAATCAGTAACTGCTCGGAAATGACTTTAAAAATGTTTTAAATATGTAAAACTCATCTATCTACCTTGAAAAGTTTATTTACTTTTACTTTTTACTTACTGGTTACAGCAAATAACAAGATCCATTTAAACTTTCTGTATGTTACTATATTGTCGATACCTTCTTATTGTCTGTTTCTTATTACTTTCTATACATTTATATTTATAAGTATATAAATAATCAGTTTCTAAAAAAGTAAAAAACCTTATCTTTTTAAATAACATATTGAAATGTTTAGACATAAAGTAACATAACATATAAGATTTTCTTCAAAACACCATGCTAAGGCATAAGTAGACCAAAATTTTAGAAATCCTCAAAAATGGAGATATATACATCCTCAGTAATATTCAACTTTTGTCCTCAAAATATGTTTAAACCTAAGTTTAGAAAAACAGCTTAGGCCTAAGTATGGTGGAAATGATAAAATATGGATGAATATATACCTTAAATACATTTACTATAAAGTATTTACAAGACACCTAATGCAAGAGGTGTACTTTGCAATGTGTTGTGTATTATATTTAGTGCCACAAGATGATGGGCAAGTGATCATAATGTTCACAGAATGGTGGAGGTAAAGACATGCAGTCCTGCTGTCACTTTCCCCAGAAAATCTTTTCAGCATCTCACTAGTCCTGCCTTGGGAATACCTTCATCACTGCAGCATCCTCATTGTATTAGAATTGTATTATAATTATATAATTCACCGGACTGTGAGTTCCTTGAAAGTAAGGATACTGGATAGACATCACTTTCCACCTTTGATGCCTAGAGTCTATTGTGTAGTATATTGCCCTGTGATTGTTGAGTGCATATATAAGTATGTTACATTGCGTGTTGCATATCTATCTATCTATCTATCTATCTATCTACCTATCTATCTATCTATAGTAATCAACCTATATGAAAGGAATTCTCTTATAAGAGGGGAAGAGTGTACACTTACATAATGGGTGTGACACGCGCCTCCAGGGGGTTGACATGCTCGAAGCTCTAGCACAGCAGGGGGGGGGGCGGATTTGGCAGGGACAATATATGTAATCCTAACAATATTTGTACCCTCATAATATAATGATATAAAAAAATAAAAATTAAAAAAAGAAAATACAATATTTAAAAATAAAAGGAAATTGTGTGTTTACTTTCCTTAAATATTGCTTTTGATATTTGTGATATTGCTTTCACAAATTCTAGAAATTTTGCTATGATGAAGAGAATTATATCTTCTAAGAGAAAGTGAAAAAAAAAACTCAGCTAGTTTAGTGAAAAGTTTACTCTTTACATCCAGGGCTTTGGAAAACAACAGTGCAGCTTTGCAACCATAGGCAGGAGAGATTTTGTTTTCCCACTTATTGAATAGTACAATTTCTATCAAGTTAATAGAAGTTATTTTACCTGTCTCTCAAATTTTCTTTCCAGGTACTTATATGGGAACAAAAACAGAAGTGATATTTTTTCAGTTAGCTATAGTTCATTTTCTTACTTTATAATTACGACAGATATTAGAAAAAGTATGTTCAATTTTCCACACCTTTTATGATTTAAAAATTCAAAGTTTCATCACCTATGAACTATGATTGACAAATTCACCATATTGTGACAGAAAATATTTTTCTGAGTACCATATAAAATGTAATAGAATACAGAAATTATAGGCAAAAGCATCAATTACTCATAAGTCAAATTATATATAATTATAGCAACTTTCACATACTTATATTTCTACTTCTTGAATAAAATATGTGCCTGCTTTTTCCTAAAAGCTCCTAACACATGAGCTTTAAGATATAGATATGTTTCATGTTTAATTTTGATATTGAAACAATATTTAATGCTTACTTTCAATGTGTTGAGTATATACTAAGTACAGTATACCACATTTTTATTTTCAGTAAATTTATTCTTGTAATTATTCATTATATTAAAATAATGTTTTCCAGTTATCCTTTACCTTTTAGTAATTAATGAATTATGGACTCTCAATTTTCTATTGAAAATTATTGATATTTTCCTCACCTGTTAGCAGAAATGTACATAGATACAATCTTTGCATGCATTGTCAAGATATCCACACACAACATTGAAATCCATTAAAAAATCCCTGGAAAGTCTTTGGAAATGAAAATAAAGAAAGACTTGATTTCAGACACCAAAACATCTTTAATTTAACTCTAGGCAAATAGTATAAAGTATATACTTTGTTAGTTATATATTTTTTCTTTAATATTATTTCATTACTTTGGGAAAATGGGTAATGGTATTAAAATAGTATTATTCACCAATTCTTAAATGAATTTGAAGACATTGTTATATAATATTTCTCAGGTTCTGATAGCTATTGAATTATCATCATATTATACATTCACATATGTATACATGCAGACATAAAGATAAATATGCACATTCTATACGACATGCTATGTTTAGTGATGATGGTTATCCTCCCACTTAAAGATATTGTGGCCTCCATTCTTGGTAACAGATGTAACAGGAAACAACAGATGTTAACAGGAAATAATGGAATTTTCCTGATGAGATAGTTTAGTCTTAGAACTGTTTTAGAAATCAAGTAAAGTGCAAAGTTTCACTAAATCCCTCAAATAAAAATGATGTAAACCCACAGATGACAGTTTAATGGGTTTAGGCAGGAGGATGGAGCTATATAATATCAAGATAGATGGTGTTGAATCCCATGGATAGATTCAGTTACTGACTCTACAGATCAATAATGGCGATCATGATGATGATTTACTGTTAGGGAAACATATTTTGGTGGTATCTAGGGCTTGTCTGACAATGCATATTCAAAAGATAGATTGAATGCCCTGGAATGTTAACCTTGTCACTGATGATTTTAGCATTTTTTTGAGATGCAGTAAAAAAGACTGTTTTTTTTTTCTTTTAAAATTATTGGACTGAATAAGAATATTTAGTTATATCAATTCTAGCTGAAGAATTTAGTATGTTTCAAAATATGACACTAAGGTTAAATGGCATTTCATTCAAAAGGTCTAATATTAATTTTTATTCTTTTAAATGAAAACTCAATGCAAATTAGAAAATAAAATAGTTTCACCTCTATTTATTATATTACAAAGAGAAAAAATGACATTGAACGATATTCATTATAGTAAAGTTGCAAAATGATATATTGCCTTATATTCAGGGAAAGTGTCAGGATTACATGAAGTTGGACACTATTGCATCTGTTAGGAAAACAATCATTGACATCTTTGCTATAAGAAAAATCACACTTTATTGCTATGGAGATTGGCAAAAATGCAATTAATCAAATTCAATTTCAAGGTACTTGAGAGTTTTTCTTCCTTCCTCCAAATTAACAAAAAGTATATTCAAAATTGTATTCCCTCAGATTGTTATAATAGTTTTCTAACTATGTGTATTTTTGTACGTATCTATATATTACATATCATTATTATGTTATATAAAATAATATTGTAAATAATAGTTTAAATAATATACATAGAAAAACTCCTCACCTTTGACATTACAATTAAGTTTTCCTGTATGTATTGCTTTATTCACAATGTGATACAGAAATGTGACTGAATATACTTACCAGGGAGGGCATGTGGTGTTTCATGGAATGTACTGGCAAGCAAAAGTGGATTGCTTACTGTGAGTACTAGAACATCAGTCTACTAGAAAGTCATTTTAATTCTCTGTGTCACTGTTTCTTTATCTCCAAAATATGGACTAAGCTACCTACTTGACAGTTTTTCTATGTTTTTCTATGTGAACCAATATAACTATGGGAAGTGAATGTAAACCTCCAAATGTCATTTCAGTGATGGATATTGACTTTAAAATAAAATACAAAACCTTTACACCATTTCCTTTACTTAATTTGATATGATTGAAATAATTTTATTTCTCCTAATAAAATAAATATTCAATGATTTACTATAGAATATTCTTGAATTGTTGCTTTATGTTTCTATAAAAATGTCAACAATTTTACTTTACTTTTACTTGACAAGAACCTTTATTACTTTATATATTACAATTTCTACTACCTCTCCATCATTTCCTTTTCATGCAACCCACTCTACCATCAGATCAACATAAGGATCTAGGTTTAGAATGAATGTATCTCTTCTTATTTTCTCATTTATGCTCTTTCATGACCCAACAAACATACATTTCATTGATCCTACATACCATTTTTCAACTGCTCTTCTGTACTTTAATGGTTTCTCTCTCTTGTTTACTAGGTTTAATAGTAGTCAGTCATGATAATCATTCCTTTGCTTACATCCCAGATCTCCTTTCCTTCTCTTGGTTTCAAATACTCATTTTGAAACACCTGGTTAAATTCACGTCTCTAATTATTCCATGCCTATACGGCATGTAGCTGAAAGTGACTGAAAAGTAGTTTGCCAACAGGTGTCCCCAGTACTCTTTATCTACTCATCTTCTGTTTTTTTTTTCTTCTTTTTAATATTCCCCAAACACATTGCTCTCAACTATTATATTATTTACTCACCATGTCTACTATTTATAAGAATGTATATCATTACAAGAGCTGGGATCGTTGATTTGTTTTCACTGATACATCTCAAATGGCTGATACATTAAACACTCAAATATATTTCTTGAAGGAATGTATGCTACATGTTCTTTAAAATTTAGATCTCTTTTCAGATTCTTCATACTATTTGGGGTTTCAATAAGATTGTTTCACTTTGTATCCACTGACAGTGCAAAGATCACATCTATTTTCCTGTGCAAAGGGGTGTGTGTGTAGGTATTACAGTTAAAGTGTCAATTAGTTTTTCTTTCTCATTCCCATTCTCCATTGTAGGTGTGAATATATAGGGCTAGTGAAAATGTTCACAAAATAATTATAATGGGCTCTGGACATGTTCTTTCCTTTTTGCTTCCTCTCTGCTTCTGGGTTGCATCCTTTTGCAGTAATGCATGGTATCTGAAGTAGACAAAAAAATAAATAAAAAATAAAAGAATTGCTCAAAGCATGTGGGTATGAACTGCACTATCTACTTTTTTTCCCATAAAACACTGTTCAATTAAATATTTAGCTTTCAGTGTCCATGTAATATTATAATTGTTGTAATCCCATTAAATTGCTAAATTGCACTGAATTATTTTCTTAAAAAAATGATTATTTGGTGATCTCAAAGCCCTTGGTTATTAACACAGTGAGAACACAATGACAATTTGGCTTCTAATTTCTATTTTAGGGATGAGGAAACTGAAGATGTGAAAAATTAGAAAATTTGTCCAAGGTCACTTTGTACTTTGAAATGGTTCTTGAGACCTTTATTTTTGGAAGTTTAATATAACATTTGATGCATGTAAAAAAAGTATATCTTCATGTCTCTTTGGGAAAGAAAACATTACAATGGAAAATATTTCTCATTCAGATAGCCTTGATTTTATTTGACATTTTAACTCTACTATCTTTATCCCATATAATAGATGGATTATGTAATTACATTACTCTGTAGATTCTAACAGAATAGGCAGACATTAGAATTTGGGAAACCAATTTGGCTGGTAAATTAGAAGGAGTTGGAATAGCCTGAGGAAAATGAAAAATAGGATTTTTAAGATTAAGTCACAAGTTTCAAAATTAGAAAGCTACATTTTAAGTCTTTTCTTAAAAAAATCTTATTCACATTATAATATACATTACTACATTTTACACAAATACACTGCAGAGTGTCATATTTTTCCTCCTTGTTATCTAATATGATAATTCCTTTCCTTTAATGTGGCTAATAAAATGGCTGAGATTCCATAGTTCCTTTCTATGCTCTTTATTATAATATTCCATCACTTGAGAATGGAATCTAGATGGACTTGATTTTTTATTTTTTTCACATAAGTATATACATCATATGGTAATAGAGCAGCCCACTGTGTCTATTGTCTCTGTGGCCACAGCTGTGACGATTAGTGTCACAATATGCTTATATAAGATGTTGATTATTTGATATAGCATTTTCTAAGCATCACTTATAAAATATAAACCAAAGAAAATAGAAGTGGGATTTTGTTGAGATATTTTAAAATACACCAATAATTCTAATTTAAATTTTAATTCAAATAAATCGCAGTCATTTTGTCTTTTAAAAATGTATGACTGAATAAATCTACCAGGAAGGACATATGGTTTTTACTGAAATGTACTGGCAAGCAAAAGTGGATTTCTTAGTCTCAGTCTTGGAATTTATATTCCAGGTTTATGTGAGATTCTCCACAGTCCTTGGGACAATCTTTACAGCCTATAAAAATTGCTTTCTTATTACAACAAAGAGTGAAATGTAGTCAATGAAATTTAATCTCTGATATGTGTGTGTAACACATACCCAATGTCAGACCTAAAAGGGTCCACATTAAAAAAAAAATGTAGCTACTTTGGATATGTAAACAATATAACTAAGCAAAAACTCTAAGCTCTAATAATAGCTATCATTTAGTGAACATTAAATACATGTTACATTAATAACTCATTTTGTCCTCAAACCATCTATATTAGGAAATTGAGACTTAGACAACATTTAATATTGTGATATGACTGAAGTCTGTAACCAGAGAGTCTGGATCCAGAACCCATTTCTTAATTGCTTGTTCTACTTGGCTTTAGATTAGAAGCTAAATTAGGGAGTAAATAATTAATATTGCAAGACTCAATGAGCATTTTCATAATTACCATAATGTCTATTTTTCTCAAAGTCTTTTGTCTGAGTTTCACACATATTTAAGACAATTCCAGAAATAGAATGATATTTAGTGTTAATTGTTCAGAGAATTTTGAATATACATATCTATTTTTAATTGATATTCAAAATAAATAATTGTATTTGTAATGTATTCTGATTAGCAGCATTTCTTTTCTTTTCAGTTTATTCCTTTTTTTTTAATTTCAGCATATTATGGTAGTACAAATGTTTAGGTTACATGTGTTGCCTTCACCCCTGGATTCAGAGCATCACGCCTGGCCATTCCCCAGATGGTGCGTATCACACTCATTATGTATGTATATACCCATCCCCTCCCCGCCCATCTGCCCGACCCCAGATAAATGTTATTCCTATATGTCCACTTAGGTGTTGATCAGTGAAACCAATTTGATGGTGAGTGCTTGTTTTTCCATTCTTGGGATACTTCACTTAGTAGAATGAGTTCCAGCTCTATCAAGGAAAATACAAGAGGTGCTATATCACCATTGTTTCTTATGGCTGAATAGTACTCCATGGTATACATATACCACATCTTATTAATCCACTCATGTATTGATGGGCACTTGGGTTGTTTCCACATCTTTGCAATTGTGAATTGTGCTAATTAGCAGCATTCTTGAATGTCTTGACTGACACTTTTTTATTAGGCAAGTATAAAATATTTGTTTATAATTGAAAGGAAAGAAATATTTTCCTTAGTGTGTAGGATATTTAAAAGTTAATTCTTGTATAGAACTTTTATAAAAATACATTTTAAAATTTTAAACATTTAGTAATATCTATAGATCAATTAACTTAATGGTTTTAAGAAAGTGAATTGTTGTTTAGCTACTTTAGAGGTTTCTTCAAACACAGACTTATTAAGAACAAGTTTATGAATAAAATCTCTTTCTATAATATGAAGTCCTGGGAAGTAAGCCAAGATCAGGGTCTTGAAGCTAACCAAGTAGGCTAATTAACTCATATTAGCCAAACTGCATTATTCAGATATAATCAATAGTGTTTAAAATTTCCAAATTTCTTGGAAAAACTTTAATATGATATTATGTTTACATATGTGGTTAACTTCTGGAAGGATTCACTATATATCTGTTCTCTTTGGTCATTGAATTCTTGACACACGGATAGCATTTTTATTAGGACTAAGTGATTGGTCTGCCCTGAAGAAGAGGATAGAATTGGATTATTTCTACAACATGAAAACAAGGATAAGTATGTGTGAAATTGTTAGTGGATTAGTTATATCTTGTAAACCTATATAAGCACTTTCTCTTATGTACATTTTACATTGTTTCCTTTTTTAAATGTATTTATTTTTAAAACACAAAAGAATCAAATCCCTTGTCTCTAATTCTTGTCATTTTCACTAAGTAGTTCTGATGTGTGAATCAAGAGTTTGCATTCTAAGCAAGCACCCAGGTGATTCCGTTGCAGGCAAGTCATTCTTGCACTCTTAGAAATACTGATAATATCTGTTTTCCAACACATGTATCTACAAATATAAGTTTTCAGAAACACATGCTATTGAGGGATATTTAGTGAGAATATGCTACAAGATATGCCCTACCCTAATATGTGGAGTGGCCGAATTGATTTAGGGTTGGTAGTCTACTGATGAAAGTTCCTTAACTTGACTCTTGATTTCTACCTTTGATGTATACACAGGTTAAGAATAAGAATGTTTGGTGATTTAAATCCAATTAGTGTGTTTCTGCAAATAGAAGATAAGAAGAGAGTGTGCCTTGATCCTGGACTAAAGGAGGAAAAGCAATGTTATAGGAAAACTGAAGGAGTTAGACAAGGAAACTGGATCCTAAGCAGAGTTTTACCCATGGGGCTGAGTCTGGAAGGGAATAACTGAAAGCAAAACTTATAGAGAATTGAAACTTTTAGCCGAATTTTGCCCAGGATAATGGCATGGTCCTAAAGATTTTGCATGCACAAGCATGGCTAGAGGACTGGATTAGTAATTGCTATTGGGTTTCTATAAAATTGGAGAGTCTTAGATAATTTCATAGATTTTTCTGCACACCACAGCATGGATCCATAAGAAGTAGAATGATATAGGTATATATATATGTATATGTATATATATATATATGTTTTTTAAATGTAAAGTAAGACATAGGTGGAAGGCCCAAGACAGCCACACTGAATTTTTGGTAGCCCTAGAGTTGTCAGGTGGAGTGGGGCGGGGAAATTTATAGATGCTATAAAGACTATATTGACTTATATCCAACCATCAGATGAAAACATGAACTTCTCAGAAGATTTTGGAAAAATTTAAAAAAAATGAAAAACTAGTAGCAAACACCACCCTGATATCTTGTACCACCTAAATTTTTGTGGTCTTATTCCTGATGCAGAGGCTTGAGATGCTACAAATAGACAGAAATACAGTTTTTACTACTTGGTGGAGTTTGGATTCAAAATAAAAACAAATTCTTTTCTAAAAGAATAAAAAAAATAATGTTTATTGAACAACTAAAAGTGTATCTGGGAAAGATTCAAAATTATTCCTGAGAGAATTCATAAAGAATGAGTATATTAAAGGTTGGTATTGATAGTGCATTTATGATTACAAAAACACACTTCATTTCTTTCTTTCTTCCTTCTTTCAAAAAATATTCATTGAATCCCTATTATTTGTCAAAAAACTGTTCCAGGCTGTGGGGACATGTGAGTGAAGAAGTTAGGTAAGATAATGCCCTTTTAGAGATTACAATACAGTGGAGGAAATACAGGGAAAAAAGAAGCAAAAATCAGATGGCCACAAATGCTATGCAGATAATGTAAAATGGGATGATATGTTAAGAGGTGATGGAGAGGCTTCTCTGTTTGTGATGATAAGGAACACATTTGATGCGTGATTGTTAGCTTTTGCTTCACAATAAACCCCCAAAACATAGTGGGTTAAAACACCCACCATCTCTTTATTTCTGAACTCTGTGGGATGTTTTCCTGATTTTTCTGATCTGGGTTTCCCCATGTGTCCTCAATCAGCTGTAAAGTTGGCTGGGGGACGGGTGACCTTGGAGGATCTCACTCATATATTTGGAGATTAGCAGGCTGTTGGCCAAAAGATATCAAGGCCAGGTGCCTCCCATTATCTGATAAACTAGCCTGATCTTGTTTAGGCTGGAGTGAAGTGGTTTCAACAGCTACCAAAGGGAGTGAGTTCCAATGAGCAATTAGAAATCTCTGTTTGGATCACATTTGCTATTGTCTCACTAATCAAAGCAAGTCACATGGACAAGCCCAGGGTCAGTGTGGAAGGGCACTACCAAAACATGCGTACAAAGAGGGGAAAATTAGTGTGTGGGTGTTTTTTTTTTTATTATTTTGTTTTATATTGCTAACAGTCTACCTCAGATGTCATTTAATCCAAGACCTGAAGAAAACAAAAGGAGCCACATATACAAAAAACAGGATAACAAGTCAATCCAAGCATAGGTAATAGATGACAAAATGACCCATGGAGAAAATGACAAAAATTCAAGATGCCTGAGCATACTGAGAGAAGCAAGACAGATAATAGAAGAGGTTAGATAATTAAGCAAGTATCAGATGATGTAGAACTTTTTTTTAGAAAAAGTAAGTGGTTTGAATTTTATTCTAAATGTGAACAACTCTTTTGGAAAATTACAAGAAGGGGTGCTTATATTCCCAGATTTCTGTGGCATGCAGACGCAAAATTTTATTTTTACTCAATTACATGATGATCCACTCTGATTCCGCCACCTGTCTTCTTCAGTTTTGAATGCAAGTTGCAGAAACACTTCCATCTGAGAGAAGTCATTCTCATGGAAAAAGAGAAAACGAATGTAGAATTGCAGAAGCACTTACAGCTCTTAAAATTTCAAATGGCATACATCATTTCTGATCACCTTTCATTGGTTAAAGGAAGTCATGATAATCCTGATATTTGGGGAGGGCCTTAATTCTCTTACAGGGAGGGTCAGTGAAGAATTGGGGACAATATTTGTTTTTTATATTAGGAGTGCCAGCAATACCACTGGAATTGAAGGTATAGAAATAAATGAATAAACAAATTTAAGAAGAATGGAGAGAGAACAGAGGAAAATCCAGAAAAAGACCAAGTTCTCGTGTATATTTAGAGACAAAGAAGTGGAGAAAGAGCTAGCAAAGATGATTGAGAAGGAAAAGCCAGTGTTGTAGAAAGACACCAAAGAAAGTTTCTGTCACAGATGAAAAGAAAATGGTTCAAAAAAACCTTTTTTTAAATGTTTAACGATACGGAATTCAGCTGAATGATAAGATAATAAGAGACATGGAATCATTTGATTTGTTGATATTCGACGACAATGTATTTGCAATGGCAGCAACAAGTTTGTGACATGTTATTATTTTTTCCTTCAGCAAATCCGTTGTTGTGTACAGGATGAGGATATGTAAGAAAAAGGAGATCTCGGAGAAGGTGGGATTGGTTAGGGACTAGACAGTGGCAATAAGACAGCCGAGAGAATGAAAGACAGTAGCAGTAGTACCACAAGTTATTGAATATATGCTTTAGGGTGAGGAAAAATGAAGTGAGATTTTAGAGACTGAAATATTCTTTGTGATAATAAAATTTTAGGGGTGGAAATTGTTTCAGCTGCTGATGTAAAAGTAAGGCTCCAGTATTGGACAGGCAGCCCATATGGAGTTTGGTATTAATCAGATTAGTAACAGCAGTTGAACAGAGAAAGTCTCTAAAGTGGGTCTTTAAGTTCTCAGTGAATGAAGAAGTAGAGCCACAAGGTTGACTACTAGAGAGGTTGTGTTGTGTGTGTGCGCCTGTGTGTTTATGAGTAATCACGCTATTATTCCACCTCACGGGATATTTATATGCTAAATAAAATAGGGTGCCTTGGCAGCTATGGCTGGCTTATATGTTTCGTTTGTTGAGAAATGTTTAAGATACAATTCAGAATGCTGGAAGCATTTATAACGGTAATCTTTCCACATCTTAAAGTTAGATGGTATGAACTTTTTCATTTCATTAAGTGATGTGCAGTAAAATTTTGTACTGCTTTTAATGGCAATTTGCATCATAAAGGAAAGAATGGGAATGTGTTAATTGGTTTGAGAATGATTTTTCTAAGCAACTGCACTCATTTCCATTTTGGAGTGAGGTTCCAAACTAAAACTCAAGCTTTCTATATTCAGTTATGTCCTAGGTGACCTTGTTGGAATGCATGGTTATAATTATACTGAATAATCAATGGAAAAACAGGAAACTTCAAAGGCTAATGAATAGAATACGTTATGGTATTTTAAGATAAAAAATGACTGGCTTTTCTTTTTTTTTTTTTCTCTGTGCTTTTTGCAAAACTAATTCCCACATTTTACCTGCATGAACTCTAACTGGAACACATGATATTCTCTTGACCGTATAGGCTGGTTCCATTAACAACTCTGTTGCTCTCAAAGTTATAGATTTCCACTTTTTATCCATCACTTATCACTATTGATTTTTAAAATAATTTTTATGATACAGGTTGCTTTTATGTTTCATCAAGACTGAAATCCTAGACAAAACACTATTTCATGATCTTTTATGTTAGAATGATTAATTGTCTCTGATAATATAGACTAGCCTATCATACTAATCTAATATTAAAAATAAAAATTTAAGAATTATTCATTTTCATTTGCACATAAAAGTCTCCCTGAATTAAGTATAATACTTGTCCAATTTTTAAAAAAATCCTTTCTAAGAAAATATAGTCCAAAAATGTATTGTTTTAATAATTCATTCAACAAATATCTCATTATTAAATAGATAGGAAGAATAAGTTCTAGTGGGAGGATCATTATAGTTAACAGTAATGTATTACACAGTTTCAGTTAGCTAGAAGGAGGATACTGTATGTTCCCAACACAAAGAAATGATAAATATCTGAGATGATACATATGCTAATTGCCTTGATCAGATCATTATACATTATATGTATCAAAACATCACCCCATGGATCCCAATAGTTATTATTAATTAAAAATTAAAATAAAATAAACAAAACTAACAGACTTAAAACATAAAAAATAAAATAAAAAGCATTTTCCTGACAAAATAATTCCTCCAAAATTCTTCAGAAACTATTTTCTTTGCTATCAAAGTAATAGCTTTAATGGATAGTTACTGGAGTTCATACTGTTTACTGAATATAAGAATTATAATTTCTTGGCAAGGTATGATGGCTCACACCTATAATTCCAGCACTTCGGAAGCCTGGGGCAGGAGGATCCTTTAACGCTAGGAGTTCAAAACCAGCCTGGGCAATATGGCAAGACCCAATCTCTACAAAAAATTTTAAAAATTGAAGTTTGAAGCTGCAGTGAGCTATGATTATGCCACTGCACTCCAGTCTGGGTGACAGAGCAAGGACCTGGCCCTAAAAAAAAAAAATGAATCTTAATTTCTTTCTTTCCCATTTATTTATTTATTTATTTCAGCATACCACGGGAGTACAAATGTTTAGGTTAGATATATTGCCTTTTTTTTTATTTTTTTATTTCAGCATATTATGGGGGTACAAATATTACGGTTATGTATATTCCCCGCGCCCCCCTCCCCCCTTGAGGCATAGCCTGAAGCATAACCACACCCCATACGTTGCACATCTTACTCATTATGTTTGTATATGCCCATCCCCTCCTCCCCCCTCCCACCCCCCCAACACCCAACAAATGTTATTCCTACATGTCCACTTAGGTGTTGATCCGTTAATACCAATTTGCTGGTGAGTACATGTGGTGCTTGTTTTTCCATTCTTGAGAT
>CAUYPO010029527.1:0-42970 GCA_963574435.1 Cheirogaleus major | reverse complement strand
ATAAAAACATGCTTCCAAGAATGTACTAACTGAAATTCCACCCCTTAGCAAAGCACCCTGGAATGCAAATCAACAAGAATGACATCATGATTGGGAGGCACTGTGCCTGCTGGTTAAAACCTTGGCTGAGTTATCTTGGGCGAGCTACTTAACCCATCTGTGCCTAAATGTTTTTATCTACAAAATAGGGATACCGGGGCCAGACACGGTGGCTCACACCGGTAATCCCAGCACTTTGGGAGTCTGAGGCAGGAGGATCACTTGAGGCCAGGAGTTCAAGACCACCCTGGGCAACATAGGGGGACCCTGTCTCTCCAAAAAAAAAAATAAATAAAAATACAGAAATTAGCCAGGCATGATGACACACACCTGTAGTCCCAGCTACACAGGAGGCTGAGGCAGCAGGATCCCTTGAAGTCAGGAGTTGGAGGCTGCAGTGAGCCATGACTACACCACTGTACTTGAGCCTGGGTGAGAGAGTGAGACCCTGTCTATTAAAAAAAATAGGGATACAAATAATATTCCCTGTTTTATAAGATTGTTATAGAGAGTGAATGAGTTTATGTGGATAAGGTGCTTAGAACAATTTTTCGTTAGTAATACTATTATTAATTTTTAAAATATATTATTGAGAAAATCTTGATTCTTATTTACAAAAGATCAAAAACTTCAATCATTTATTTGTAACAAATCGCAATTTCATTTTAATACACTAGTTCCTTATGTCATATTACCCTTCCATGTTCAAATATTCCGTGAATGGAAACCTTACTTTTGTGTTTCATTATGCAGTTTAGATACAATATGATTTGTTAGTTAGGGAACAGTTTTTGCATTGCTGTTATAAAGACATATCATCCTAGAACTAGGGAAAAATTGTTGCCTTTGCAACAGTTGATTTGTTTGAGAGGCTGACTGTTGTATTAATCATAATTATGGGGGGATAATTAAAGATAATCAAAATATTTAAGGAAGTACAGGTAGTTATAAGAAAAGAAAGTCCTTACTCTTGAGCAAAAGGTAATGTAATTAGAGGTGGATTTGCTTGCTATTGTTATTCATATTCCTGAAGAAAGAATAGTTTTGTGAGTCTAAAGTATTGGCACCTAAGTTTTTACTAATTGTTTTTATAATAAAAATGTTATTTAGAAATTTAAAAATTAAACTTCAGATTTTAAAATGGCTTACAAGGTGCTCTGTAACCCCTGCCTGCATTTCCTTCCTCATTTTATCGGAGTTCCTCTGGCTCATTATGTTCTAACTACATCATGTTTTGAACATATTAGATCTTTTCTTCCTGAGAGCCTAAGGTCTTGCTGGACTTCTTGCCAGATGCTTTCATCTCTCACATGGCTATTCCCTGTCCCCCAAATGATTCAGGTGTCATTTAATTGTACCTTCTTAGAGAAACTTTCCCTTTTACTCAATATAAAGTATGTCTCCTCTCCACTCACAGTCGTTATTCTGTTGAGTGTATCATCCACTTTTCCTTTACTGTGTTTTTCACGTTTGGTGCAGGTTGGATATCCTTTATCTGAAATGCTTGAGACTGGAAGTGTTTTGGATTTCATATTTTTTTGGATTTTGGAATATTTGCAGTATACCAGCTGAGCATCCCTAATCCGAAAATCTGAAATCACTTCATTTGACATCATTTTGATGCTCAAAACGTTTTGGGTTTTGGAGCATTTATGATTTCAGAGTTTTGGATTAGAGATGCTCACCTGTAGTATTTAGTGTTTATTTATTTGACTACTTGAGTGTTTTATCTTTTTTGCTTGCTAGACTGTAAGCTCTCTGAAGGCCAGGGCTGTGCCTGTTTTGTTCACCACATGTACCCAGCACATAGACAATGACTGCCTCATAGTAAATATTCTAGTGTTTGTTGACTCACTGAATAGATCCATCTAATGCAGAGATCCGCAAACATTTTCTGAAAAGGGCCAGATCACATATATATTGACCTTTGCAGGCCTTATGGTCTGTTATAGGTACTCTGCCACATGTAAATAAATGAAGATGGCTATGTTCCAATAAAACTTTATTTTTATGAACAGGTGGTGGGCCAGCTTGCTGTAGTTTGCTGCCCTCTGAACAAATGTATATAGCAGAACAGGTGCAATCTGGAGCTATGTTGGATGGGCCTAGTGACTTAAGGTTTTAGATAGAGGCCACCTAAGCAGATAGAAGGCCTAAATGTTAACCAGAATTAGTTGAAACAAGAAACATTTATTGAGCACTTACTACACGTCAGATTCACTGTAAACCAGGGACACAAAGCTAATAATGGGCAAAGGCCTTGGTCCTTGAAGAGCTTTCTGAATATCAGGAAGCAGACAGGTAAGCCAACAGTTACAGCCCAGGGTCATAGTGCTGTTAGGGATGTACACGTGGTGTTTGGGGGCATAGAAGAGGCAGTACCCCAGAGTAGAAGGATAAAGGTTTTAAGAAAATGATTACAAAAATGAAATAGAGGAAAGAGAGAAGGAAACCAGCATTTATTGAGGATCTTCTCTGTGTTAAGTGTTATCCACGTACGGTATTTCTTTTTTTACTTCTTCATGGCAAAACCATAAGGAAAGTATTACGAGGACCTGAAGCTCAGAGAGTCGTTGGAGGTCGTAGAGCTTGACATTACAATTTGAGAATGCATTTATCCTTAGAGTGGGACTCAAGGTCAGATCCCTGTGCTACCTCTTTCTTAATTGACTTGGGCAAGTTGTTGAACCTCTAAATTGAGAAGGCTGTTGTGAAGATCAGATGAGAAAGTCTTGTAAATCCTTTAGTGTGGATGTACTTATGCTGGTAAGCATGCAAGTGATGATATGGTCACACTGATGTTAAAAATACAGTTTAAACGCAGTTCTGGGTAATTCTAGAACCCATTCTTTCCCCTCCTTCTGCTCTTACTCTTCTTATTACATTCCATTAAAAAAACCCACACAGTTTGTGTCATAATTTATTAATTGATTTGATAAAGTTAAAAAAACTATGATATATATATTTTTTATTGAACAATGGACCAGACATGTTACCAACATTGAATAATTTATAGAGATTTTATACTGAGAAATAGAGAGATTCAAAGTGGAATTATTAATATAAAAGCATTTTTATATGAGCTGAACTTGTAATTCTGTCCTTTTAAACATTCTTTACTTATCATTTACCCAGTTTCATTTCTTGCATCTTTAATCTATTGGCTCAGGCCTGCCTGTTTTTAAAAACAGAAAAACAATAAAAACAGTACCTCTCTTGGAAACTCAGGGGACTGTCTTTTGCTCCCTTTTAACACATAACTTCCTTGGTGGGCTGTGGTACCTGTGGTACCGAGCACTGTTCTGTCTCCTGACTTGGTTCTTCCGACCACCTACTCACCCTATAGTTTCCACTCTAATAACTGGTAGAGAGGATGCCTTCCAGTTAGTATTTTTATATTTATTTATTTGTTTGTTTTTCTTTGAGGCAGAGTCTTGCTCTATTGCCCTGGGAAGAGTACAGTGACGTTATCACAGCTTACTGCAACCTCAAACTCCTGGGCTCAGGTGATCCTCCTGCCTCAGCCTCTCGAGTAGCTGGGACTGTAGGGATGTGGCACCACCATGCCTGGCTAATTTTTTCTATTTTTAGTAGACATGGGGTCTTGCTTTTGCTCATGCTAGTCTTGAACTTCTGACCTCATGTGATCTTCCTGCCTCGGCCTCCCAGAGTTATTTTTATATTTCTTAATATCAGTAGCATTTGGAGATGAGGGTTATGCCTTCTTCTGGAAATTCTCTCTCCCTTGCTTTCTGTGACGGCACTGGTAAATTCATCTTCTGCGACTCAGTTCTGAACATGTCGTTTCCATACGGCCCTCCCCTGCCCCATCTAAACTCCCTAGTCTGGCACTCATGATCGTTCTTTTCTAATCTTATTCCAACACTTACCTTTTATTTTACCCCAACTGTAATAAACAGTTTCCTTAACATGTTCTGTGCTTCCCACTTCCATATGTTTGCTCAAGCTGTTGGGAGACAGTGTAAATTAATGCTTGGTCTCTTCCGTCAGACGCTCTGTACTTTTCTTTGGTAGTCTGAAATTATATTTTATGGGGGGAAGAATAAAACAGCTCTCTGAAGTCAGGGCTGATGTCTGCCTTGCTTATCTCCACTCTAATTCTGTGATCCAGGTAGAAACTAGGAAGGCCGAAGTTCAAGCTCAGCATCCTCATGCAGTGGGGTCTCCTTGCCAGCATTGCCCTGTCCTGGGGACCTTATGGTCTCAGGTCTGACCACTAGGTTTCCTGCATTGTGCTTATTTTCGTTGCCAAGCAGCCTTGGTTCTGGTGTTCCTCTTTGTCCCTGTTGCTGCACTTTGTCCCAATTTTTAGCTAGAATGGGACTTTCGGTTCAGTTCCTGCAACCTTGTCTGTTTCTCAAACTTTCTTTCCTGGGGATTGAAGCTTTGCCTCTGAATCGAGTCCGGAGCCAGGGCCTCCATAGGGCTGCCTTCCTAGCTGGAAACACCCTTCTTCCCTGGTTAGTGCTGTGAGACTTCCTGCTGCTTCATTCCCTCTGTGAGATTTGGCTTCTCTTACCTGCTCTTGAAAATGCCAATACCTGTGGTCGCCTGCCTGGTGACTGAGTTTCCCACATTTGTCGGATGTTTTGCCTTCAACTGTAGCTCTGAGCTGGGCCAGTTCTCTCCTCTCTGCCCCTCCCCTGCCACCCTTTCCTGCCTGCAGATGCAGATGAGGGGCCAGCTCCAAGATCCTGCCTCCTCCTGCCACTTGGTCATGCTTCACAGCTTGAGAAGAGGAAACACTGCAGTGTTGATTTTAAATGTCTCCTGTATTTGTCTCTTGAACCAAGTTAATTTTTTCATCACAATCAGCAAGGATGGAAAAATGTAGCTGTGTATACTTTTAGGATCCACCTGGCAGTGGTGGATCGAGGTAGGGGGACATCATTGGCTCTTTCCTTTCCGTAGTACCCCGTTGCCCTTTATTTGACAGTACCCCACCCCCCTTTATTTGACATGAACGATTGCTGTTTTCTGCATATTTATTTGGAGAACTCCTGCAGCACCGTTTCAGTACCTTGTGACCCTCCCCCCTATCAGATCACAGTCCTCATTTCTTAAATTTAAGAGCTGCTGCCAGCTGGTAGTAGCCCTTTCATTTTTAGTGTATTTAGATGCAAAGCAGTTTGAATATACTACTGTGGAGAATTTTGGATTTTCTTTAAATACTTATTTTAAAATAAGTGCAACTGTATTTTACAGTTGCATCTGACTTACATGTGATTAGATACTTAGGCACCCTGAACAAGCAGCCTCATTGTGTTTCTTTTTAAATGTAAGTGTTTAGCCTTGTGTTAGTCTTCCCAAGCCACTAAAACAAGAGTTCTTGAGCTGGGTACATGAATGGACTTGGGAGTCTTCTGTACTCACGACCTGTTTAGAATGGGTGCAACATTTTATATAATATGAGAATGTTTCTGAGGACATAGAGGGTTCATAGTTTTCATCAGATTAAAAAATGTCTATGGCTTCCAAAGGAAAATTTACATAGTAACCTAAAACATGAATGACAGCCTTTTTTTTTTTTTTTTTTTTTTTAAGAGACAGGGTCTTGCTCTCTCATCAGGCTGAAGTGCAATGGTGTGATCATAGCTCACTGCAGCCTTGAACTCCTGGGCTCAAGGGATCCTCTTGCCTCAACCTCCTGAGTAGCTGGGACTACAGATGTGCACCACTACACTTGGATAATTTTTTAAATTTTTTGTGGAGATGAGGTCCACTATGTTGCCCAGGCTGGTCTCAAACTCCTGGCCTCAAGCAATTCAATTCCTTCCACCTTGGCCTCCCAAAATGTGGGGATTACAAGTGTGAGGCACCATGTCCAGCCTGAATGACAACTTTTTAAAAGTGCCTGATTTAGGACCTTTGGTAGTGAGTACCTAGCCTATTGCATTATGCCTTTTTTAAAGCTATACTGTTAATTTTACCATAATTTAAGCTTATGTGTTATTATATGACAGTTTCTGTTAATAAGTTGGAGGGTTTTGTACATCCTTTTCATTGGACTGTTTCTGATGTCCACACTTTGTATACTCAAAAGTCACCTGATGGAGAAAGCCGTGCTGCTTAGGAGGTAGATATTTGGAGGTAAGGGGAAGAAAGGAGATGCCATTGACATTGGATAAGTACTGTGGCTTTCTGCTGGTGTTCCTATTGTGACCACTTTCAGGACATAATGACAGGGACAGTGGTTAGCCTTATTAAATCCTTATGGAACTATAGTGACTGCCCCAGATCTTTCACTCCATTCAATATAAAAAGCGTTGGCCGGCAGAGTGCAAAGCCACCGTGCTTGGTGGGAGACACATTTGTGATAAAGGTTTCAACCCCAGCCAATGACTTGGGCTGTCTTGCAGAAGTCATGGTCCACTGTCACTGCTCACATTGCTAGAAAGGAAAGTTCACAGTTAATTCTTTGTTTTCTCACCCGTGTGTCAGATCTGCTTGTGCTAGTGAGCACACATCATTCTCACTGCTAGAATGGTTAATTCTGGACAGGGAACTTCTGAGACAAAGTAGATAAAGAACAATTTTTCTTAGTTGAAAGATGAAAGATAATTGAATTGGAGATCTATCTGGCTTTGTGATTTACTGAATTGACTTAAGAAAACTAATTTGCTTTGTTAAGGAACTAGGCTAATTAGAGAATGATTTCTAACATGTAATTTTGGATAGACACCTTATACTTACAAAACCATTTAAATTTCTTCTGTGACAGGGATTAAGCATGAAATGAATCTTATATTGAGTTGAAATGTATCTTGTAGAAAACAGCTTTTTCACTTTCATTTTGAATTCTAACAGAAGAAAGATACTTTTTAGTTAGAACATAGTTACATATGGTATCTAGTATTTTTTATATGTTTTTAATTTCTCTTGACGGGCGATTGGGTGAAAGAACCATTTATAGTTGACTGTAGGTATGAGGAAGATTTGTTTAACTGCTGCAGGTCGTTAACTAATAACTAGAAAAAGAGAGTGTGTTCATTTGTAGAGAGTCAGAGAGACTTGAATGGAGTGAATTTCCACCGAAAATGACTTAACTACTTTTTAGATAATTAAGCATATGTTAATTAATTAGAAAATGGATTGGCACTGATGTCTTCATGATAATGCCATAACCACTGTATTTACAAATAGCAGAATTTATAAATAGTTGTTAATATAGTTTTTTTTTTTTTTAATATTAGTGTTTCCCAAGTAAGGACATGCAGGTTATTTTTGAAATATTCTAATGAACAGTTTTTGTTTTAAGCACTATGCATTCATTTTCATGTGTATTAGAAAACATAACTAGCTCATCAAAGTCATGGTTTCACTGTGTTTTAAAATGACATAAAGTAGGTATTTAAGTTAAGATAAAGAACCCTCTAAGAAACAAAAATAGTTTTTTATGTGGTGTAAAAAAGGTAGTTTTTTATGTGGTGTAAAAAATCATGAAGGTAATATATGAATGACCAAAAGTTTGGGAACTAGTGATTTAGATGATTGATACATAGCTGTTTCTGTTTAACTTTGTTGAATTGATATATTTTAGAGTTAAAAAAAACCAAACAAACCTGCGGAGGCTGAGGCAGGAGGATCACTTGAGGCCAGGAGGTCGAGACCAGCCTGAGCAACATAGCAAGATCCCTTCTCTACAGAAAATTAAAAAAATTAGCCAGGTGTGATGGCATGATCCTGTAGTCCCAGCTACTCAGGATGCTGAGGTAGGAGGATCACTTGAGCCCAGGAATTTGAGGTTGCAGTGAGCTACAATTATACCACTGCACTGATGTCGGGCAACAAAATAAGACTCTGTCTCCAAAAAGAAAAAAAAGATGGCAGTAGTGTGAATGATTTTTCTCTGTCTTAAATTATATACATAGACTTGAATAAATACTCATTGTGAAATAAGGAAAGTACATAGAATATAGTCTAAAAGTTTAGTCTCATTTTATATCCTCCAGCTTCCCTCCCTGTTTCAGTTTCCATTCAGTTTTTTAAACCCTTGCCTGATTGGTGGACATTTTAGGCCATTACTTTTGTTTTCTGTCATTAGCGATGCTTAGTTAAGTTTTCTTGCATATATGTATTTGTACCGGTATGTCTGTAGTGAAAATTCCTAGGAGTAGAATCTTGGCTAAAGAATATTTCTCTTGGGGTGTATTTTGCCTGTTATTATAGAATCCTTAGAATTAATAGGCTTTTTTTTTTTTTTTTTGGAAAGCTGACTAAAAATTTGGGAGGCTGTGTGGGTGTTCAGAGTTGGTGGAAGTAGCCTGGAAGACAGCAGTCTCACTGGTTTAGCTGCAGCATCTGCGGAGGTCAGTCATATAGGAGGTGTTAGGGTCACAGTGTTTGACCTTGGTATCTGCTCTCTCTACTTGAGTCCCCACTGCCCTCATGTCCTCCCCCTGGAGACAGGCCCTTCCCCAAGTTCCATGTTCCAGAATTTCCCTCTTCATAGTCCTAGTGTCCTGTTGACCTTAGGTAGGCACAGTTCTGTTTGTCAGAACAGAGAACATTGACCATGCCTATCTCTCAGATAGTTGCATTTTCAGGGTCTTTTGTAAACTCTGAAGGATCATTTATATAGGGTGATATTTCTCTCATCCGAAAAGAAGCAAGCTTACTTGTACTTGAAGGTCGTATTTATGATCTCTTCACCTCTCTGTGCTTCTCCTCAAACTTTTTAGTATACCGCTAATGACTACTGGAGATATTCATAGTTGTTCAACCCACAGATCCAAGAGCATTCCTGGAACCAGACGCATACTCCATTGGGCTTGTGATTGGAATTTTGTTAGTTTGTTGAAATTGACTAGGAAAAATTCTTCAGTAGTAAATTTGTAGAATTAAGAAATCCATGACCTTTTCTGTACCTTTTTCCCCCAGAATATCTTTGCACTATATTAGAAGGAGGGCAAAAGAACTTAGAGAGCAGAAGGGGGAAAATGCTAAAATTTAATAATTTCTAGTTTCCATTTTGCAGCAAATTCACATTTAGTATTTGATTACAGCTTCCTACTGGAATCTTCCTCCTCCACCACCATTATTCCATCTACAAGACGTGGCAGTTATGTCCATGTGGGGCCTTAGTAGATTTCCTGTAATGTCATGCAGGTTTCCTTGTTGCATAAATTCATCTGCTCTCCCTGAGGTCATCGTTAAGTTGTTTGTGTGCTCGGGCAGGCCAGTTTGGTCTGCAGCCAGCACTCACTGGAGATGAGTAAGATGGCAAGTTTCACCTTGTTTTTCCTCTCAGCCCTTCGTAGCCTTGTGATTACGAGATGTAGCCAGGGCATAGATAGCATAATTACTCAGTTAAATATAATCTGCCCAAGTTTCATTTTGAGATAAGTCTGTTTTATGGTCATTTGTGTAATACTTAAAATTTACACTTAGGATAATTCTTTTGGGTAGGTTTTAAGTAATCATATTTAGTCTCCCTTTTTATTTAGTGTTTAAGGCATAGCAAATCTTAGAATCCTTGATATGAAAAAGAGATAATATCAAACTGTTAACTCAGGATGACTCAGTACTGTTTTATGAGTTGCATTTGCCGCACCTGTGCCAAATTAATACTTAAGAACGGAAGCCAGATGGTTTCAAGTAATCTCTCACTCATCAAAATGTTTGTTACAATAATGCTTTCTGAATGATAACCTTTTATTTTATTGGACCTTTTTCTTTCTTCTTCCTTTCCATAGCAATTTACTCTTCAGGGATTAGGACAAAGAAACACAGCCCTGGGACTATAAGACACATTTAACAAGATTTTCAGAACTTGTGTAGCTATGGTTTTTTTTCTTAGAAGTCTTAGCTAGTTTGTAAAAGTAATGGTTTTAGAAATGCTCTCAAATGGTTTAGGTGAGAGTAAGAAGAATCTTTTTGAGACATTGTCACATTTTCTAATTCAAGGGGATTATAGTACAACTGAAGATAATTCATGTAGGAGTAGATAAAGCAAAAGTATCTCTTTTTAATAATTGGGAAATGATGTCTTGAACAATCAAGACACAACTACTTGGTTCGCCTTGTATAATGTGCAAAAATTAAGGAAGAGGATTTTTAACTGTAAATCTTAATACAGGCCTATCAAGTGGTACAGAGAAATATTAGTTAATGTTGTTTCTACATCACGATATTTGCAGATTTCCTTGACGTTGAAATAGTGGTAGCGCACATTTATTGTCTTTCCTCTGATTAATCCAGCCCTCGAGTCTGGCCCTGTTTCTTAGGCTGCAGAGAAGTCAGAGTCCTCATCTTTTATAGGCTCCTTTTCTCTCTCACATTTGTCTGGTAATGCTCGAGCTTTCCCAGTGGCCTTCAAAACTCTGTAATCGTGGTCTTAAACTCACCTGTCCATTTTTGGCTGGCAGCTCCACTTGGCATTTCTCCTTATCTTGCCAGCTTATTTTACCAAAAATATATTTTATTCTTTAAAGGAATGCAGATGAGAAGAGACCCTTTCTAGGAAACACTGAAGAAACTTGGAGCTGGTAGGTGAGTGGGAGTTTCTGCTGGGCGTGTATGTCAGAAATGGAAGCTTTCATTATCAGGAGATTATTCCTTGGTTAGTGTTACTTAAATAGTTTCAAATTTCAAACAGTCCTAAGAGTATATTGAGTTTCCACTATTAAAAGTTGATTTGCCAAGCTGGGGGGAAAAAAATCTTACCTGGTTGCCTTTTAATGCCTTTGTTTGATATTAGACATAGGCATATTTCTTACCTTTCTACATAGTGAAGAAAACAGTGACTGGTAGCAGATTGTCTAGAAAATGGGGAACCTCATGGGGGAGACTGAATGTGTGAGAGCTGATGTCACCTTCCTCGCGTTACAACTCCAGCTTGAGGACTATCTGGGTTTTATACCTCCAAGAGAGCTGAATAAATTCCTAAGTACTCTGGTGATTCCATTCTTGTTCAATTGCATCTCTCTTTCCTTTCAGATAAGGAAGAAATCTAGCACTGATTACAGTTTATAGAGGAGAATGCCCTGCTTCCAAATATTCTGAATGCCCTGCCCCAGTTTGCTTGAATCCCTGAAGTTACTGAGTAAAATCACTGAATAAAATCTAGACTCATAGATTCAGAATTTTAGAAGTAGAATTGATTTTTAGGTAATGAAATCTAGGATGTTTATAGTTTAGTATTTTCTGTTACACCCCTATACTGTGCAAATCCATGTGCATAGTACTGTGCAAATCCATAGGAGTTTGATAATCATTTGCTAACTCTAAGCAAAGTCACAAAATGAAAAAAAAAATTAATTTTGACAGTACCAGATAATTTGAGGTCTGTTGTACCCTCTCAAATGTGGTCAACTGCTAGTTGTCAGCACCTTCCTGAAACTGCAAAGCAAAACTAAAAACGGACCAGGAACTAGCTTAGGAAAGTATAGACCAGAAGGCCCCAAAGTGAAAAATGGCAAAAGTTTGAATAAAAAGGCAATAGGGAATGAGGCATCATGTGTTGATACAAGTATTATGAAGTCAGAATACCTGTGCATGAGTCAGTTCTATGTTCATATGTGAGTGAAGTAGTAACTCTGCAGTGAAGATACTTTTATTAAAAACTTGAACATTTTTTCTGGTCTATTTTAGCATAAATAGATTGCCTTATTGTTGCACACTTGTGTATTTCTTAGGCTGCATCCCTTACAAGTTAAATTGTTGGTTCAGAGGTATAATCACATTGAGAATTTTGAAGTATTATTATGTAGTTCTTTTTAAAATTAAAATAAAATGACATTTGTTCAAATTAAGTCAATATTGGATGTTTGTTTTCCCTTTCACATTTCCATTTTATTAGAAATATATTTTTTAGCGCTGTGAAAATTGCTTTTGTTAATGTCTTTAATTTTCCTTTTAAAAATAAAATTATGGCACCCTCTGCTGATTTTGAAAGGAATTGCTGAATAGTCCTCTACATGTTTGAAAAAGAGAATGTATGAATTTCTGGTCCAGACTTTGTTGTCACCCATATTTGCTGTGATGGTGCTTTTTGCTGACACTTGTCATTAAGCGGTGTGGTAACGTACATGTAAGTACACCCATGCTAAAAAGCAGAGGAACTAGGGTGAGCATATACACAGGAGGCATGAAATAGCACAATGTGTTCAGGTTGTAGTTTTATAGAAAACTTGAGGATATTGGTGTGATTTTTGCAGAGAAAAAAATGAGAAAAGACTGAGCATATCTCATTTTGAGGAATTTAAACTTTATCCTGGAAGTGTGGTTGAATCATCAGCTAGTTTTATTTAGAGTGGTAAGGTGATCATATAAGTTTCTCAGAAAGATGGTGCTGGCAGCGTTGTGTGGGTGGGTGAAGGTGGGGACAGACCAACGTGAGCATCACTGCATTTGCCAAGTGGGCTGATTAGGTCATCGGGGAGATATGTAGCTTGGAAGTGTGTAATAAAAGAGGCTGGGAAACACAGAGATTCTTTTCCTTCAAAAAACTTTTTATCTTAAAAATTTTAAGACATACAGAAAGGTAGAAAGATAATACAGTGTATACCCATATGTCCACCTTAGATCCAGAAACTGAGAACATTTTGTCACAAGTTCTCTTTCCCTCCCCATCCCTTGCTGAAGTATTTTGTGAGTAAATTGCTGATATCAGTACTCTATATCCCCAAAATAAAGGAAGTTAGGAGAGAGATGTTTAAGAAGATACAATCAGGTCAGTACAGATAATGGATTTCATTACATCCAAGAAAAGAACCACAATAAATAAAATAAAAAATAAAATAAAAACCACTTAAATAAAAAAACTTAGGATACTTTTTTGATTGGAAAAAAATTCAAATATGTATAAAAGTTGAAAAGGACATTGTTCTTGGCTAAGGCAAGGCCCGTGCCAGGCTTCTCCATGGGAGGAGAGAAGAAAAAGCTGATTACAGAGAGGAGGGGCCAGGCTCTTTTGTCACAGCAAAAACCCAGTTCAGCAAAGTTGGTGTGAGAAAAGAGGTACACAGTGAGCCAAGTGTGATCCAACCCACTTGCAGTGGCGCGAGAGCAGCTGGTAAGCTGACTGGCGCTAGCACGGTGCACTCATTCCAGGAGAAGAGCAAGAGATGCCAAAGGGGTCTGGGCATTGATGCTGACCTTGTAGTATCTCTAGTTAGCTGAGAATTTGCCTTCTGTGCCTGTGGTCTAGTAAACATTTCTGCAGTCTTCCTCCTCTGGGCAGGAGAAAGAGGGTGGACAGAAGCCTAATGTATATAACATACATAAAATATTTAATGTTATAGCTCAAATTGGTAGGGGTTCTGCAAATAATGTATGTTCTTTTTTATTATTATTAGCCCATTATTATGGTGAGCACTGTTCTCAGTCACCAGGAATTCAGCAGGGAACAATGCAGACAAAAGTCCCTGCCCTCTTGTGGTTTATACAGTCAGGTGTTACTTAACGCCAGGGGTATGTTCTGAGAAATGTGTCTGTAGAGGACTTCATTATTGTACGAACACCATAGTGTGTACTTATACACATCTAGATCTAGATGGTCTAGCCCACTGCTCCTAAGTTATATGGTATAGCCCACTGCTCCTAGGCTGCAAACCTGTACAGCGTATCACTGTACCGAATACTGCAGGCAGTTGGAACACAATGGTAAGTGTGTATCTAAACATAGCTAAATATAGAAAAGTCACAGTAAAAATATGATATAATCTTATGGGACCACCCTTGTACACATGTGTGGTGTTCACCAAAACGTTGTTGTGTGGCATATGACTATATTCCAGTAGGAAAGAGGACAGACAGGAGGAGTGAAATACACATAGCATATGAGATTGTGATAAGCACAAACAAGAACGCTGAGTGGGGATGGCTGTGTGTGTAGAGTTTTTAGAAAGGAAACCCCACTGAGAAGATGCCGTCTGGGGAAACACTGGGAAACCTGAACCACGTCAGCTGTGCCAGTGCACAGAGCCTCCTGCTCGGCGCTGGCACCGTTCACTGTTTCGCCTGTTGGTACGTCTGCTCTCAAGAACGTGTGGATGGGAGGGAACCTACAGCTGGCTTCCACGTGGTCTTTACATTTTTTTCTGGCCCAACATGGCTTTGTTCACCACTCAGGTTCCTCTTCTAATCCTCAGATTTCTTGACATTAAATTGATCATAAAGTGAGTTTCTCCTTATTAGGTTGTAATAATACCGTTTCAGAGTGTGTTAGTATAAGAGAGTATGTTTAGTTCACTACTTTGCATAGTTTTGTGAAATGTTCTTCTGTGTAAACGTTTCCCATGGCTTTTGGACAATGACTGGCATGTTACTTTCCTTAGCAACTTATTTTTTGTTCCATCTTCACATAAAACTTTGGAAATGTAACTTTTCCCTTTTCTATTCATTTGTTTCATCCTGGAAACTAAAATACTCCTGTTCAGAGTTATGACACGCCAATTAAAAATTTACAAAGTATAGTCAATAGATTCCAGCAACTAATATTAATGAAGTTTAAATATTGAGGTTATTGAAGAAAATAGCATTAAAAGGTATACGAACAATGCAATACTCTTAAAGTTTCTTTTGTGTATAACTGACTTCAAATATGAGATTCTCTACTATTTAATGCATAAAGGTCCAATACAGAATAACTTTTCTTCTAGTTAATACAGGAGTCACTGTTTTTCTCCACAATGTAACATTAGAGTTTTGAGTTGTTATCTGAAGGGCTTATCCCAATTTGTTCTTAGCTTTGGAGATCATCAAAAGAGATGAGTGTGTTAGAAGACAGGAAACATGGATATAAGCTCATATACAGGGAACTGAGGATTTCCTTTAGCAGTGTAAAGATAGACCACCATGGAGAAAAACCTAACTTAGTATAAAGTTGTTTGTGTTACATATAAACAGTGCTTTTGGGTTACATTATATATGAAGAAGGCTTTTGGGTTACATATTTTCTTTTATGTGTCACTGTCTAGGATAGCTTCAAATATATATGTGTATGTGTGTGCATATATATAAAAATAGCTTTAACACAACCATTGTGTATTACATTTAGTTTAACTCTTTAGTGTTGACAAAACTAGACAACTTGCATGATTTCTGTTGCCAATCAGTGAACACATGAAATCATGATTATAAATATCCAGATTTATTACAAATGTTTCTAGCAGACCAGATTTTTAGGGACTATTGTGTTGACCACATAATATTCATTTGTACCCAGGAAATAACAATGTAAGTACTTAGAGTAAATGATGTGTATTATTTAAAAATCATACTGTTGATTTTTGCATAGTCACCCTGGGCTCGAGTGCTTCAGTAGCAAACAACCCCAACAACAAATGTTCATTCCTTGTTCATGCTGCACATTCATCACATGTTGTTGCTGTACTCTGTTCCATGTCAAGGACCCGAACTGATAGAAGTGTCATTATCCGGAATGTTAAACAGCTTGGGAAGGGGGGATGTAGAGTCCTCCGCTGGCTTTTAAATGCATCTTTCTAGAAGTGAAAACCTATCACTTTCACTGTATTGGCCAAGGCAAGCCGTAAGACCTCAAGTAACCTCAAGGAGATGAGGACATACGAATCTCCCCTGTGCCTGGATGGGAGAAGTTGCAGAAATATTGTTGGGTAGCACCGTTGTCTAACCACAATTAGAAAAATTTCCAAAATAAATGAATGTGTTCAGGTTCCCTACATTATATACTTTGGTATAGCAATTGGGTTGTCATTCATAATTGGTAGTGATGATTAAAACCATTTATTATACCTCAAATTTATAACATAATCACCTAATATCAGTCCCTTTCGTCTGGCAAAGTGTGAGTTTAAATACAGCAATGATTTATGTGTTTCATACTTGAGTTCCAGGACTACTGTACATGGTATACTGTATAGGTGGTCTTGTGTTTGTAAATGTTCTTTAAATCAGTTTGCTTGTTGTTAGAATTAAGTTTTCCAAACTCTGAGAGCTACTTACTACATTTTTGGGCAACTGTTGTGATTATTAATAGTTTATAATTATTTCATTTCATTTCATTTCTTTCTTAGTCTGTCTTGTTATACTCATTTTTAAAAACTGTGGTAAAATACACAACGTAAAATTTACCATCTTAATTTTTTAGTGTATAGTTCACTATATTCTCATCTATTGTGCAGCAGATCTCCAGAACTTTCACATTTACAAAACCAAAACTGTGTACCATTAAACAACAACCCATTACTTCCTCCTAGCAACCATCATTCTACTTTCTGTTTTTATTAGTTTGACTGCTTTAGATACCACATATAAATGGAACTATGCAGTATTTGTCTTTTGGTGCCTGGCTTGTTTCCTTCTTTTTAAAGGCTGAATATTATTTCATTGTATGTATATACTACATATTGTTTATCCATTCTTCTGTCAATAGACATTTTATTTGCTTCCACCCCTTGGCTATTGTGAATAATGCTGCAGTGAATATGGGTGTGCAAATATGTCTTTGAATTCCTGCTTTCAATTTTGTTGGATATATATCCAGAAAGTGGGATTGCTAGGTCATATGGTAATTCTGTTTTTAATTTTTTGAGAAGCTTCCATAGTGGCTGCACTATTTTACATGCCTACCAGCAATACACAGGGTTCCAATTTCTCCACATCCTTGCAACACTTGTTATTTTCTGAGTTTTTTTTTTTTTTTGATAGTACCCATCATAATGGGTGTGTGGAGGTACCTCATTGTGGTTTTGATTTAAATTTTTCTAATGATTAGTGATGTTGAGGATATTTTTGTATGCTTTCTGGTTACTTGTATATTTTCTTTGGAGAAATGTCTATTCACTTTGAGCTGGGTTTTTAAATTGTTGAATTGTAGGAATTCTTTATATATGTTGGATATTTATTATCAGATATAAGATTTGGAAATATTTTGTTCCATTCTGTAGGTTCCCTTGTCACTCTGTTAATTGTTTCCTTAGATGCTCATAATTTTCTAAGTTTGATGTAATCTATTTTTGCTCTTGCTGTCTGTGCTTTTGGTGTCATAGTTAAGAAATCATTGTCAAATCTGATGTCATTAGACTTTCCCTCTATGTTTTCTTCTAGGAGTTTTATAGTTTTAGGTCTGATGTTTAGTTTTTAATCCATTTTGTGTTAATTTTTGTAAATGGTATAAAGGGCCCAACATTGTTCTTTTGCATGTGGATATCCAGTTTTACCAACAAATTTTCAAAGGGACTGTCAGCAGTCTTGGCATCTTTGTTAAACATTATTTGACTTAGAGTTGGTTTCTTTCCTCTTTCTTCTGTTCTGTTGATCTGTATGTCTTTATGCAAATACTATACTGTTTTGATTACTGTAGCTTTGTAATATGTTTGAAAATCAAGCTTTTTTCACTTTCAAGATTGCTTTGGCTATTTGGAGTCCCTTGAGAGTTTATGAATTTTAGAGTGTTTTTTTTTTTCTGTTTCTGCAAAAAAAAAAAAATGTCATTGGGATTTAGATAGGGATTGCATTGAATCTGTGGGTCAATTTGAGTAGTATGGATATTTTAACAATATTATATCTTCCAATCCATGAACATGGCATGTCTTTCCATTTATTTGAGTCGTCTTTAATTTCTTTCAGCATTGTTTTGTAGCTTATAGTATATAAATCTTTTCCCTCTTTGGTTAAATTTATTCCTGAGTATTTTATTCTTTTTGATGCTATTGTAAATAGGTTTCTTTTCATAATTTCCTTTTGGGATCATTCATTGTTTGTATATAGAAATGCAATTGATTTTGTCATTTTTGCAGGATTTTGTATACTGCAACTTTGACAGATTCGTTTATTAGTTTTAATAGGGTTTTTTTTGTAGAATATGTAGGTTTTTCTATATATGAGATCATGTCATCTGCAATTAGAGATAATTTTATTTCTTCCTTTTCATTTGAATGCCTCATATTTCTTTTTATTGCCTAATTGTTAGGGGTAGGACTTCCAGTACCATGTTGAGTAGAAGTGCTGAGGGTGGGCAACCTTGCCTTGTCCCTGATCTTAGAGGAAAAGCTTTTAGTCTTTTATCATTGAGTATGATGTTAGCTTTGGGCTTTTCACATATGACTTTTATTATGTTGAAGTAGTTTTCTTCTACTCCTAGTTTGTTGAATGTTTTTATCATGAAAGGATTTTAAATTTTGTCTAGTGCCTTTTCTTTATTAATTGGTATGATCCTGTGGGTTTTTTTGTCCTTCATTCTGTTAATGTGGTGTATTACATTGATCAATCTTTTTTATATGTTGAACCATCTTTTGCATTCCAGCAATAAATCCCACTTGGTCATAGTGTATAATCCTTTTAATGTGGTATTGAATTTGGTTTCCTAGTATGGTTTTTTTTTTTGTAGGATTTTTGAATTACTACTTATCAGGAATATTGGTCTGTGGTTTTGTTTTTTTGTAGTGTCTGACTTTGGTATTAGGGTAATTCTGGCCTCATAAAATTAGCTTGGAAATGCTCCCTCCTTTTCAAGTTTTTTGCAAGAGTTTGGGCAGGATTGATGTTAATTCTTCTCTAAATGCTTAGTAGAATTCTCCAGTGAAGTCATCTGGTCTTCAGCTTTTCCTCTTTTGCAATTTTTTTTTAAATCACTGAGTCAGTTTCTTTATTAGTTATAGATCTGTTCTGATTTTTAATTCATGATTCAGCTTAGTAGGTTGTATGTTTATAGGAATTTATTCATTACTTCTAGGTTATCTGACTTGGTGTACAATTGTTCATAGTATTCTCTTATAATCCTTTTTATTTCTGTCACATCAGTTGTAATGTCTCCTTGTTCATTTTTAATTTTAGTTATTTTAGTCTTTTTTTTTTTTCTTTATCTGTGTAAGGGTATGTCAATTTTGTTGATATTTTCAAGAAAACAACTTGGTTTTGTTAATTTTTTTTCCTATTTTCTTCTTTTCTATTTTGTTTACTTTTTACTTTTTTACTTTACTGTTTTACTTTTTGTGCTCTAATCTTTATTATTTTCTTCCTCTTGCTAACTTTATTTTTCTTTTTCTAGTTTTTTGAGGTATAAAGTTAGCTTGTTGATTTGAAATCATTCTCTTATTTTAAATGTGTTTGCAGCTTTAAACTTCCCTCTTGACTCTGTTTTCACAGCAGTAAGTTTTGTATGTTGTGCTTTTGTTTCCATTTGTCTCAGGATGTTTCTAATTTCCCTTGTGATTTCTTCTTTGACCCATTGGTTGTTTAAGTGTGTGCTGTTTCCTCTGCTGTTGATTTCTAGTTTCATTCCATTGTGATCAGAAAAGATAACTTGGTATGATTTCCGTCTTCTTAAATTTGTTAAGACTTGTTTTGTGGCCTAACATGTGGACAATTCTGAAAAATGTTTCATGTGCATTTGAGAAACATGTATATTCTTTTGGTTTTGGGTGGAGTTTCCTATACGCGTATGTCAGATTCCATTGGTTTATAGTGTTGTGAAAGTCCTCTCTTTCTGTACTGATCTTCCATCTTGTTCTATCCATCATTGTAAGTGGAGTAGGGAAGTTTCCCACTATTATTGTGTTGCTGTCTTTTTCTCCTTTTGATTCTGTCAGTGTTTGCTTTAAATATTTAGGATTTCTTTTAATAGGTACACAGATATTTACAATTGTCATATCTTCCATGTGAATCGACCCTTTTATCATTGTATAATGTTCTTTGTCTTTTGTGACAGATTTTTTGTTTGTTTGTTTGCTTCAGGTCTATTTTATCTGATATTAGTGTGGCCACCCTGATTTCTTTTGATTTCCGTTTGCATGGAATATCTTTTTCCATCCTTTCATTTTCAGGCTATGTGTGTCCTTAGATTTAAAATGATTCTCTTGTAGACAGAATACAGTTGGGTTTTGTTTTATTTCAACTGATCTATGCCTTTTGTATGGGGAGTTTAATCCATTTGCATTTACTGATAGGGGATTGCCTATCATTGTCATTTTGTCAGTTTTTTTTTGTATGTCTTGTAGTATTTTTGTCCCTCTTTTCCTCTTTTACTACCTGCCTTTGTGTTTTATTGATTTCTTTTGTACTGATAGACTTTGATTCCCTTTTCATCACCTTTTGTGTATCTTCTATAGGTATTTTCTTTCTGGTTACCATGGGGATTACATAACATATCTTACAGTTATAATATATTTTAATCTGATAGCATCTTAATTTCAATCACTTATAAAAACTCTGCCCTTTATAGTTATACTCCCCCATTTATGTTATCGGTATCACAAATTACATCTTTTTACTTTATGAATCCATTAACATAGATTAATAGTTATATTTTTATGCTTTTGTCTGCTAAAATTTATGAAAGACTTAGAAGTAATTTACATACCATTACATTTTATATTTGTTCATGTATTTACCTTTACCAGAGACTTTTATATTTTTATGGGGTTTCATGTTGCTATCTAGTGACTTTTTGTTTTGACCTGAAGGACTCCCTTTAGCATTTCTGGTGGGACAGATCTAGTGACAACAAACTCCCTCAACTTTTGTTTCTCTGGGAAAGTCTTTATTTCTCCTTCATTTTGAAGGATAGTTTTCTCAGACATACTCTTCTTGGTTGGCAGTTTTTTTCCTTCACCACTTTGAATATATGATCCTGTTGCCTTCCAACCTGTGAGGTTTCTGTTGAGAAATCTGCTGATAATCTGATGGAAGCTCCCTTGTACCTGATGAGTCACTTTTCTTTTGCAGTTTTCAAGATTCACTTTGTGACTTTTGACAGTTTGATTATAATGTGTCAGTGTGGGTCTCTTTGGATTTACCCTAGTGAAAGCTTGCTAAGCTTCTTGAATTTGTATGTTCATTTTTACCTTCAAATTTGGGAAATTTTCTGCTATTATTCCTTTGAATAAACTCTGTCTCTTTCTTCTTGAACTTCCATAATGCATATATTGGTCTGCTTGATGATGTTTGTTAGGTTCTTCATTCTTGTCAGCGTTTTCTCCTCTGACTGGATAATGTCACATGATCTGTCTTCATGGTCACTGACTTTTTTCTGCTTTATCATGCCTGTTGTTGAGGCCCTCTTGTGATTTTTTCACTTGAGTTATTGTAGTTTTAAGCTCCAAAGTTTCTGTTTGTTTGTTTTTAATAGTTTCTATTTCTCTGTTGCTATTGTCATTTTATTCATGTATCATTTATTGACTTTGTTGTCTGTGTTTTATTTTAGCTCATTGAGCATCTTTAAGATGGTTAATTTGGAATTCTTTGTGAGGTAATCTGTAGATCTCCTTTTCTTTAGGGTTGATTACTGGTGCTTTATTTTGCTCTTTTGATTGGACTGTGTTTCCCTATTTCTTGATGCCT
Organism: Cheirogaleus major; assembly: GCA_963574435.1. NCBI lineage: Eukaryota > Metazoa > Chordata > Mammalia > Primates > Cheirogaleidae > Cheirogaleus > Cheirogaleus major. The sequence continues at coordinate 21,646 of CAUYPO010029527.1, read as the reverse complement.
TGTGTTCTTTTGTTGAGATTTGAGCATTTGAAAAGACAGCCCCCTCTCCCAGTCTTTATGGGCTGTCTTCATACAGGGGAAGACCTTTCCCATTCACTCCAGATGGAGATTCTGCAGACTTCTCAAACCTTCTCTGAGGATACATGTTCTCTGGGCTTGTGCATGTCACTTCCCAAGTAATGAGGCTTGCTCTTGTTTTCTTCTCAGAAGTCCATACAGTACTGTGGCGTCTGCAGGACTGCAGTCTCCCTGTTACAAGCCCTGGTGTTCTCCTTTGTCCTCAGCAGCCCCCAGTCTGGCACCCAAATTATACCTTCTTCCCATCAGTGCTCCAAGTCAGTCCCTCAGGCAGCCTCCCCACTAGCGAGATCATTGGATGAACATTCCCCTCTTCTCTTTCCCTCTTCAGGGAGAAGCTGGGAGTTGGACATTTTCTTCCTAATTACTCCTTGTTGCACTGGGAGCAGGGAGGAGCTAAGGTGGGCAAAAGGCAATGAACTTTCTTATCTGCTTTGATGTGGTTCTCCTTGGCTTTTGCTTGCCTGGGAATTGCAGCATTTCATTGGTTTCTGGAGTTCTTACAGAGACAATTTGGTCTGTTGTTAAGTCAGTGTCTTCATGGGAGAAAGAGGGCCTGGAGCTTTCCATTCCACCTTCTTGCTGACATCAATCCCTGTACACATTTAGTGTTTTGTTTTTGTTTTTGTTTTGAGGGAAGATCTCTCTCTATTGCCCAGGCTAGAGTGCAGTGGCATGATATAGCTCACTGCAACCTTGAACTCCTGGGCTCAAGTGATCTTCGTGCCTCAGCATCTCCAGTAGCTGGGATTATAGGTGTTCACCACCATGCCTGACTAATTTTTTAATTTTTTGTAGAGACAGGGGTCTCACCATGTTGCTCAGGCTGGTCTCAAACTCCTGGCCTGAAGTGATCCTCCCGCCTCGACCTCCCAGAGTGGTGGGATTACAAGTGTGAGCCACCACACCTGGCTCACATTTAGTTTTTAACTCCAGTCATTGCTGGGATATTTCGCCTGATGTTTTACTGTGCCTGCACAATAATCAGAATTGTGTTACAGTAAGAGATTTTATTGGTAAAAGGCTATATTTTTGGCAACTCTATTAAAATATAATATTATGTGGCTGTTTAATAAACATAGATTTATCCTATTTTAATGCATGTTAATTTGAATAGGAAGTGATATATAATTTTAATAAAACTTGCTTTGTTGGCTGATTTATTTTTAGACCTCTCATGCTATTTTTGAAATTACTGTGACTTGTGGGTAATGCTCTGGTGACATTTTGCTAACAAGAAAGGTTCAATAGAGTTTGGATTGTTTTAAAGCTTCTAACAGACTCTTATTATTTACTATAACTGTATAAAATGTAAAGGGACAGTATCCCTGGCTACCATGCAAGATATTACTATAGATTTTAGAAATGTCTGTGGCTTTTACAGGCTGTGGATTTTGTAGGTGTGTTCTAGATCTAAGTATTGGTGATCAGGGGATTTAAGGCTGAGAATATTGTTTCTGAACCTACCTGATATTTTGAATATGTCAGAGAAGGCACTATGTAAGGACTAACTATAAGAGCAAGCTCTGGAGGATGTGGATACAAAGTGGGCAGTTTTCTGATTTGTAAATAAGCAGAATAAAGTAAAACAAGGATATTAGGGGAAAGGTTGAGGGGAAAGGGAGCTAACATTTGAGCATCTGGTGTGTTCCCAGAGCTTTGGTTAAGTTGTTTCATTTAGCCATCACAAGAAATAAATAAGATGTAGATACTCTTTCCATTTGATAGCTCAGAAATGCAGTATGATTAACAGTGTGAGCATTGAATTCCTACATACTAATATTAGAATTCCTTCAAGCTGAGGGTTTAGGGCACATCACTTAAATTCAGTTCCCTCATCTGTCTGTAAGACATGATGATAGTGCTTACATAATAGTATTACTGTGGGGATTAAATGGAACAATGCCTGTTGAGTTTTTAACCTGATGTCTGGGAAATTGTGTGTACTCAGTTAGCTATCACTAACATTATTGTTATTTTTTTGTCGTTATTGTATGTGGTTTCCCAAGGTTTCATACCTTATAAATTGTGCATGTAGTAAGTGGTAGAATGAGATTTTAAACTCTGGTCTTTCTCCTACCAAAGTGTATATTCTTTTTATTATAGGACCACTATAAGTTTGTTAGATTAGAGGAAGTGAGAAAGAGAGAGTGATGAAAACAGCACTGAACTGTGTTAATAAAAGCTGTCATATGCTGATTGGCTACTATATGGGTTAGATGTTTTACTTTTGTCATTTTATTTAATCTCATTTCTTTGAGTGGCTTGGCCAGGATCATGGATCCAGTAAGGCAGAGCTGGGGTGTGTTCTCAGGTCTGTCTAATTCAAAATCTGTGCTCTCATTTTTAGGCTGTGCTGCCTTCGCACAAGTAAAATAATGAGGCAATTCTGACCTAGAAGGGCAAGAAAGCTTTTGGAGGGTTGGAGTTCACATATAGCAATACTTCTAAACAGGGACCATTATGTCATTTTTAGGGATTTATGATGAAATGGATTCCATTCTCAAGGAATCTAGTGGAGGACATAAGTCGAATAAAAAATATAAAATCATTAATATATCAGTGTACCTTAATTACAAAAAATGATTACAAGATTGGTTTCTCCAATAGAGAGGACTTAGGGGAATGCCAGTGGAATGCATAGATGGGTCTGGGATCAAGAATTAGTCAAGGAAAATGTAATGAAAAAGTTGTATTATTTTTCCCTATCCCCAGAAATTAGAGAAAAGAGCCACAGAGCAAAAAAAGTGAGTTAAAAAAAAAAGCAGATTAATGGTCTGATTGTGAAGACTTCACCAAGACTTTTTAGTAGTAGGTGGTAGATAACAAATGTAACAAAAAAGGTCATCCTCAGGGAAGAAGTATCCCACTGTGAGGAGGTGGCAATGTGAACAGCACTGTGACCACTGCGAGTTTTGCTTGCAGAGTCTGAGGAGAGACCTGGAGTTGTGGTGCACTACTTATGGATGGTTTGGGTAGTCTGGAGTAAGGTCACTGCCTGCCAGTCCCATTCGCTCATTATGCCTGTGCTTCTGCAGAAGGGGCAGTTGAGTGGTGAGTGTGGCACTGTGTGCCTTCCCAAAGCTCTCATGGCTCATGTCCCCTCCTGGCCAGTGGTCCAGGGCTTCCAGAAGACTTTCCTAGCAGCCTTTAAGCCTGGGTTTCTTAACCTGGGGATTATAAACCAGCGTGTTCTCTTGTTTCCTCTCTTAAGTCTTTAAAGGTTTACAGGATTCTTTCATTGAGATGCTTCTTTTTTGTTGCTTTGGTATTTCTCTTTCCATATGTGGAAAGGACATATGTTGGTTTTACGTTATATAATAATTATACCCTGCTGAGTTTGTAAAATGTGGGACATTTTAATCTTTCATAATTGTACCCTTTTTCTTGAAAACTAGGATTTTTTTTGTTTTGGCTATAGAAAGCATATTTTATTACATGCAGTGTTCTAACACTTTGCCAGTTGTAATCCTATTTTAAAATTCTTTATGTATGGTGACAGAGTCTAAGATACTTGGAACAGCCAACATTGGAATGTGATTTTGTTTAAGATTGAGAACTGTATCTTTAAAAATTCCATATCTGTTATTTTGCATACAGTTTTGCACAACAAAAAGAAATGGGTTTTTAAACCTTCTTTCTTTGAATATTTAACCAATTAAACATCATTAGAAAGCATACTACTTTTAGATCCTTAAGTCACTAGCAGAGATGATATAAGGATATAGAATAGTGGTCCACAAACCTAGGCCTCCCCCTGTTTCTGGATATAAAATTTAAAGGGAATCCAGTACATATTGTTTATGTTGAGACGGAGACCATATGGACCACAAAGCCTAAAATGTTTACTATCTGGCCCTTTAAAGAAAATGTTTGCCAAACCTTGGCATAGAGTAGCAATTCTCAACATTTTTGGTCTCCAGATCTTTTTAGACTCTTAAAAATTATTGAAGATTCTAAAGAATTTTGATTATGTGGGTTATACTGAATAATATTTAACATATTAGAAATTAAAACTTAGATATAATTGTTTGAATTCATTTAAGCATAGCAATATTAAACTTGTTACATGTTAACATAAATAACATTTGTATGAAAAATAACTTTTTCCCAAAACAAAAACATTAGTGAGTTGCAAATTTCTTTAATTCTTCACTCAAGAGGAGAGAGTTATATTTTCGTATCTATGTCTACTTTTAGTTTGTTGCTATATATTTGGTTGAAGGATATGAAGAAAATTCGACCTCACACAGATCTGTAGTTGGAAAAGGGAGGAATATTTTAATAGCTTGTACAGTTACTTGTAGATATTCTTTGGTAATACACCAAGACATATGGCAGTTTCTTAAAGGCGAGTTATAGTGTGAAATCTGAAAATATGTAAATCAAATTATTATTTTAAAACTTTAAATTCATTGATCTTTCCTGAGCTTTGAATGAATCATATTCATCCATGATTTTCTAAGATGTTACTAGAAAATTGGAGAATATTGGTTTTTTAAATTATGCAGATCTTCCAAATATTGACATATCAATCATTTGTTAATATCACTGTTGATCTTCTCAGAAGAGCCTTTGGGTATTGGGAAGCTGATAGACCTCTGCAAAATGGGGACTTGTTTCCAGCATGCATGTGTTTTGGTTAACATGGTACCTACCATGCAAAGAGAGGGCAGTCTGTAGTGGATGCAAGTTTTGTAAAATTCTAAGTTTTGCTTGGAAGTTCATGTTTCATTAGAGCAACACATACTATTCGTCATTTTCCTTAAAGTCAGTGACTGACTTTATTCATTTTCAAGAAAATATTTGCCAAATACTCAAGCTTGAATAACCATAGTTTGTTCTTTCAGTTGTTCTTTTAAGTAAAAATGGTGCTCCATGATAAGAGTGGCTAGTTCAGTTCACAACTCAGATCATTGCACAGGTATTTTTTTGAGACAGCCTTTGCGTTGTGTACAGCAGCAGTTCTTTATGTGTACTTCTCATCTCATCACACAGAACATTAAAAAGTGGGGTACTCAAGAGTCAGTTACTTATTACTTTTTATGACTTCATTAAGGATATTCTAAAGTGAACCTTTTTCTCATCCTCATCCTCTGAGTAAAAGTGCTTGGCATCAGTGCTGGGCAGTGGAGAATATCATGGTGGATAGTTCAACTTGGTGCCAGTGTCTTGATTCGTGCTCAGCTGCCAGTGGTTTTACAGACCACGACCACTGACCACTGCTTTTCACCCTCAGTGCAAATGTTGACACAGTGCAAGAGGCAGATAACATCTCAGTACTTTTCTCGGTATTTGTATGCAAATGGTTTGACCCCCTGGACTCCTCTGAAAGGGTCTTGGAGACTGCTAGGGATGTGTGGGTGGTACTTTGAGAACTGCTGGTATAAAAGATATAAATACCATCTTCTGTAAGCAGGTTTATGCCATTTGGCTGTATGTTGCCTCCTTGATATTCTTACAATTATAATTTATGAAGGTTCAAATAATGTTAACAGGTATCAGTCTGCTGCTTTCCTTGGCTAATGTGATGAATCTTTTAGATTGAGCTTTTCAAAAAAAATCTGTGATACCAGATTATAAAAAAAATTTACTCCTGTTTATCTTCTTGCTATATTAGATTTTGAAAATATAACTTTAGAGTATTTTTATCTGATGAAATAACTATAGTTGGATTACTTAGCACAGTTATCTTTTGAAAGGATAGGCTCGTAATTATTAAATATTAATTGTTTATGATGACAATTAGAAGTTTTCATATTCCTGAACACTTACCCAAATAGAGAGGAAAATGTGTTTGCAAATTAGTTGATTTCTTATTCATCTTCATTAACTGTGCATGTTCACATTAATAAAAAATTTTGCAGATGACTATTTCACTGGGTGGAATTAAGTCAATTTTTGCTTTACTGAAAACTAAAAAAAACCTTGCCGATCAAAACCCTTGCACTTCTGTAGCTGACCACTAGATGTCATGAGTGCCATGGGAGCATTAAGGATTACCCTGGGCGGGCAGAAATTGAACATTGTAAGATCATAGAACTTCACATATTTCACTGTTTCCACATGATTGATGCCAGAGGAACCTGATACAGTGTGATATATAGAAGCAAGGTACAACTGGAATAATGAAATTTCAAAAATAAGCCTTTTTAAAGGAAGGTTGTAATAGTTCTATTGGGTATTGTAAATGCCTCAGGTGCACTTGATACTGCTGTTATGTTCCTGGCGTTTGGGTTTTTCTCTTTTTTATGGAAAGATGGATTGAACTTCAATTTAAGAATATTCGGTAATCCCTCTCAGGACATACTGTAACAGCTGGTATTTTGTGTTGTAGTAAATCGATTCCATACAACAGTCAGTAATAATTATGGCTGGTTTCTGACAAATTCCAAAGCATTTTCAATAAATTTAGCCAAAGACAATAACGTCATTACTGCAAAAATTTAACTCAGTTTAGAAGTTAAACCCAGCAACTCTACTTCGTTCCACAAAATATTAAGTATTTTACTGGTTAGGATTCTATCAAAACATTTTTAAAATTCATATACTTGTATATGGTCTGAGAAGATAATTATGTGTAGTAAATAATATGGCTTTGGAAAAATTTAGCATTGAATATTCATTATGAAGTAAAAAATGAGAAATACTAAGGCCTTTTGTATGTGGCACATATTTACAGCAACACTATCAGCTCAAAAGAGTGTAGAATGTAAGATCTTTAGCGTTAGTGGAATGTGAATGTTCCAAATGATGATAAATTTTAATTTTTGTTTGATATAAGCATAATTTGGCTTATTATGTGGGATATGTGGTTTACAGAAGTGAAATGTTATAAATTCTTTAAGCCATGAAGAAAGTGGTAGATTGCATGGTATATATTGTATTGTGTGTGTGTACATGCAATTTATGCCTTATAAATTATGACTTTTCTCATAGCATAAAGAGCTTAAGTTACATATATGCATACATACATATAGTAAGTACCTACCTACACACATATATATATATTATTCTAATGGTATAAATGTGTGTGCATACATTTTACAGATTTTAACCAGTTTTCCTTTTTATTCTATCAGCAAAACAAAAGTCTAGTAATTGAATGCATTCTTTATATATGCTCTGTTTTTGACTTTGTGTTTGAATTGCTTAATTTTTAGCTTTGCTTTATTGAAGGGACATTTTCATGTAGTTTAAGCTTCATCCTGATAGAATAATTTATGAAAGCAAAGCAAAGTTGTCTTTTAAAATTATTGAGGAAAGCGGCTTTAGAGGTGGACATTAATGAAACCTTGCCTGTATCATTTTTTCATTTTTTGCTTAGTGATTTATATTTTTATTTGGTATTTGGAATAATTGTCCTCATTTTTAATTAGCACTTCTATGTGGATTTATATGCATGTTTTACCTGTGTCAGGCTTTGTAATAATATAAAGCTAAATTCAAGATAGTCTATTTGATGATGAATTTTTTAAATACTAACTTTCACTTTGATAATTAAAAAGCTAATTTAGAAAGGTTTAATGGAATCTGACAGTTTGGAGTTTTTTCAAGTAACATTTGGCATGCTTATTTTTCTTTATTCTATAATATGAATCAGCAACTTGAAGGCTTTAAGAAGTGATGTGAGCCAGGTTTTCTACTATTTATATTGTCTTTTTTTCTTATCATTAATATATGTTAAAATAAGCCTTCAAATTACTGAATTTGCTTTATAGAGAATTGGGGAAAATGCATTAAAAATGAACTTAAACACATTGTGTGGTTCTTCTGATTTCTACAAAAATGTTAATGGAGTGCATTTTCCGTTATTAGGCAGTGGTGATTCAAATTGAAACCACATGGCCTCCTTCTAGGTGTTAGGCCAATGTAAATTTTGATCATGCTATTTTCTTTTATGTTTTCGTTTTATACTCTCATTACCTGAATTAAAGAAACACTAGTCATAATAGCCAGCATTTATTGTTTATTTACTGTGTACCAGACACTGTGTTGTATGCCTTAACATATTTAGTTAGTTCTAAATTACTATTGTCTCCATTTGCATATAAGGAAGTTAAGGCTTCATAAGATTAAATAACTTTTCCAAGATCACAGGGCTGGCAGGATTAGAGATTAAGCCAAACTCTAAAGCACTTGCTCTTAGCTGCTATATTATATATACTATACTGACTTCCCTATTTATTTTGGGATAAATATTAGTTATTGAAAAAAATGTTGATATTTTCTCAGATACCTCAAAGCTTAGTTTTTACTACAAGAATTTACTTACATGTGTTAGCTTCGATTGTTCGGTTTAGTTTAGATTACTAACACTCTGTAAATCTATAAATAACATCTTCCTTCAACTCTAGTAAATATTCTTCAAGTTATTTGCAGTCTATACTCGGAGAGCTGTGCAGTTGTCATAGTAGGATGAGCTCTTTTTAAAAATCCAGTTAGTTATAAATTGCTGACAATTTGTATAGTCTCCATTCTACATTTAGAAATATAGCTGAGAATTATGGTAACAGAGGGAAGGAAGTTTAGAATAGAATTGACTTACAGAATCATCTTAAAGTTTTTCATGTATACAATCAGTATTCCCCAACCCAAATATAAAAATCTTTAAGGAAGCCTTTCCACATGCATAGAGAACATTCATGTTTTCAATTAGAAATCTCTCACCAAAATCAGAAACTTTTATACTTACTATTGGCATGTAGTCTGTAGAAAAAATTCTAAAGCATCGTGATCTCTCTGGTAGTGTGTTGGAATAAGAATTTTGAGTTAGTTACAGAATGTTGTAATTTAGTGACATTCTTTTTTTTTTTTTTAAATAGAAGTGTTTCTTTTCTTTCTAGAAACAACCCACAAGGTACATTAATCTCCTTAGACACGTGGCTGCGGGCCGTTTGACTGGAATTCCCTGCGGTTTTCTGTGGGCGGAGTCCCAGCCTGTATCTTGTACCATGCCGGCTTTGTCAACAGGATCTGGTAGTGACACAGGTATGTGAACCCAGGGGGCAAGTTTCCTTCCATCCCTACTGAAATCTTGCTCATAGTGAAACACCGCACTGCTTTAAGTGAGTGTAAAGCAGGTCCTGCTTGTTTTTCTGTAACCACCACGGGGTGGGGGTGGGGGGGGCACAAAATCAACTCAGAATGTGTCAATCTAGATAAAAGTTACTGGAGGACGTTGACTGACTGCTTTCCCCAGGTAGTGATGACTCATGCCAATACTCTCCTACTGTCTTGCTTTTGGAATAATGCCATGCATTTAATTTAAAAAAATTATTTTAAACATGTAGAAAAGTATGGCAGATACAATAATACCCATATTACCCTTCACACAGACTTGATAACAGATGGGAACTTGTGGCCACGCCTGCTACATATGCCTCTCTTTTTTTTTCCTTTAAGGAATAAAACATTATCCCTACCCCGTTTCTCCATTTTCTTTGTTCCTGTTATCAAAGGTAAAACGTATCCCGAAACTGATACATGTCATTAAGGGATTCAGTTAAAACTAACAAACAGACATATTTAACCTTATTATTAGTTGTAGGACTTAGAAATATATATTAATAGAATAAATATTCCTAAGAAAGGGAGAAAACACACATACTTACATACCCATATAAAATCCAAGTTCCTCCCTTCTCTGATCTGGTTCAGGAGGTGGGAATGGTCACGGTGGATGCCCTTTGAGGTCCTGTTCTGGGGTTCCCAGAATCAGCACTTTTTTTAAGTGTAGGGTCTTGGATGCTTCTGAGAACTGTTACCTTGAGTGGGGTTGGGGGATGTGCCAGGAATACCCCTCGAAAGAAGCGGTGGCAGCATGCGACAGAAAGAAACTTTCTCGGTGTTGCACCGCCCTTACTGAAGTTGGCTGGTACTGCCCTTTAGCCAGCTGCTATCTCACACTGGACATTACAGTTGCTGGCCCCATAATCTCAAAAAAGCTGAATCGTGGATTTAATTTTGTCTTCTATTAATGTTACCTTGGCACTTTCATTTGCACTATTAGCAAATATCATTCTTTGCTATTTCAGGCATATCCATACTTACATTCTGGCAAGTTTTGTCTCATTTTTATTCATCAAGAATGATTTTTTTTTTCCATTGTGATTTATACTGAGGATTAGCTTTTGTCAGGAAGAAGTTTTGATTGTTAAATTATATAAAATTTTTCTTTCTCAAGACTTAAACTTGGAAGCCAGCTCCTTTGGAAAAAATTTTTTTCTTCTTTTTAGTTTTTATATAGTCCCACATTGTGTTCTACTATATAAAAATGAGTGATTTAACTTTCCATAGTGGTTTGGGAAATTATAGATAAAATTTATTTGAACCATAAATTTACTACAGTTGTGTAATGAATACCTTTTAAACCTTGCTGTTCACCCAAAATGCCTCAGTTTAATTGAATGCAAAGTATTGCTGCTTACAAATAACTCGAAGGATGATTAAAACAGAACATTTATAGTTTATAAGGCAGTTTAGGTGTTAGTCATGAAAAATAGCATAGGCTATTTAGAATTTAGAAAGGACTTTCCTGCACATAGCTGGCTCACTTAGTGCAAATCTAAAGTGCCTTTCTGACTGACACTTTGCTCTGCAATATTTTTTGACTTTATATCCCCACAAAGTTTGAGTCAGGCACAGAAGACATGCCTGTTCTGAGAAACTGCATTTGTGGAAGCCCCAAAATATCTTGTATGTGTCAGATGTTTATAGTCCTTTCTTAGTTCCTCCCAGTCCAGAGCAGTTGACCAGTCAGGGCTCATTTTTCCTATAAGCAGCGTTGCTTAGCAATATCCTTAATGCCCCATCGTCAAGTCTCCAGGGAAGCGGAGTTAGAGAGTATAACTGAAGGTCAGAGGCTTGTGTACTAGGAGAAAGGCACCCAACTCACTGCAGCCCAGAAAATAAAAGAACATTCCCCTTCCCCATCTCATTTCTTTTTTTTTTTTTTTTCCCCTCTCATTTCTTTCTCAGTTTGATCAGTAGCCTTCAAGAGTTTTCTGCATATGAAATACTTACATATGTATGTACATAAATACATTGTTTTGAGTCTTTTTTTCCTTTTTAATCACAGATTTTATTATACTCAGTTTATTGTATAACTTTTTCCTATACCAAGCAATATGTCTTGGAGAGATATTTCCATGGTATGTGTATAAAAGTGTGTGTGTTTATACATGTCTGCCTGTGTATCTACCTTTCCCTATATATGTCTATATATTTACTTAATTCTTTTAAACAAATGCATAGTTTTTCATAGTATCACAATTTTGTGAACCATACTACTGTTAATGAAACCCTGGTTTTGCACCTTTTGTAAATATTTTTAGAGGAAAGAGGTACACATTTAATGGTGGTGTCAAACATCTTTTTTTTTTTTTTTTTTTTTTAAGAGAGAGAGTCTTGCTTTGTTGCCCTGGGTAGAGTGCTGTGACATCAGCCTAGCTCATAGCAACCTCAAACTCATGGGCTCAAGTGATCCTTCTGCCTCAACCTTCCAAGCAGCTGGGCCTACAGGCACATACCACCATGCTTGGATAATTATTTCTATTTGTAATAGAGACAGGGTCTCATTCTTGCTCAAGCTGGCCTCAAACTCCTGACCTCAAGCCATTCTCCCACTTTGGCTTCATGCTAGGATTACAGGTGTGAGTCACTGCACCTGGCTGTCAAACATTAACCATAGTGGTTAAACCACTTAACAATCTATGGACAGTGCATTAAAGATCCTCTCCCCCACATTCTTGCCAATTTCAATATTATCAGTCTTTATAATTTTTACTAACATGATAAGAACAACATGGTATCTTAAGTGCTAAGTATGCATTCACATGGAGCATATTTCCATTTGCTTATTTGCCATTCATTCCTCTGTGATTTACCTATCCACATCCTTTCCCCATTTTGTATTGGTTATCATTTTCTAACTCATTTGCAAAATTTGTTCATTTGTATTTTGTATATTAATTCTTTGGGCCATTATAGGTTCAACACCATTTCTTCTCTTCTGGTCCATCATTTGTCTTTTTTTTCTTCCTTAAATAGTATCATTTCTTCTATAGAAGTTGAAAACTTTTTAAAACATAGTATGGTAAATTCATGTCAATTGGCAAACCAATATTGATATGCTATCATTAACAAAAATCTATACTTTACACATATTTCCTCAATTTTGCCCCCCTTTTTTTGTTCCAGGATCTCTTTCAGGGTACCACATCACAGTTAGTTGTCATGTCTCATTAAGCTTCTTTGGCTGTGACAGTTTCTAAGACTTCCTTTGATTTTGGTGGCCTTGGCAGTTTTGAGGAGTATTGGTAAGGTATATTGTAGGATTCCTCTCTGTTGAAATTCGTCTGCTGTTTTTCTTGTGAAGAGAGTGGGGTTCTGTGTTTGTGGGTCAGATCACAGAGGTAAGGGGCCACTGTCATCCTATCATAGAGTACATACTGTCACTTGAGTTATGCCTGTCGATGTTGACATTGATCAGCTGGCTAAAGCACCGTGTGGGAGGGTTCTCCACTGTGAAGTTACTCTCCTCTCCCACCCTTTCCATATTGTAATCTTTGGAAGGAAGTCTCTGCGTGCAGCCCCCACTTAAACAGTGGTATGTTATAGTTCCCTTCTATTGGGGTAAAGTAGCTATCAAAATTATTTGGAATTCTTTGTCTTTTCTCTACCATTTATTCATTTCAATATAGACTCATGGGGAGTTATTTTCTACTTTGGGTTGCAATCCAGTAATACTTTATTTTTGTTGCTCAAATTGTTTCAGCTTTGGCTCTTTCAGTTAGTAGCTCCTTTGATAAACCCCATCACTGTGGGCTCTTTTGCTTTGAGCCCTTCCTTCCTTTTGGCACTGCAGGTGCTCCATGCTCACCTTGTGTGTTTCCTGCCCCAGTCGTTAGAAGCAGTTATTTCTCTAAGGAGCCCCCTAGTTCCTTTTAGTGGAGAATGGGATCAGAAACCAAGATCTGAGCAATAGATTTGCTCATTGCTACTGGAGTGTTGTTTCTGTTAGGCTCTCTCAGCTGACAAAACAAAGAAATATATGTGTGTATACTAACTTGTACACACGTGTGCACACACACACATACACACACACACTCTTCTATGTGCAATCGTCTATAACTAAGCTAATGTCTTCAACTCTGATCTGTTAGCAAATGGATCATTCTAGCCTCTTCCCCGCCTTGCTTATCTGTAAATTCCTTTTCCAACAGTGAAAAATCTGCCACTACCACCCCCATCTATTTACTTAATTATTCAATCTCAGTGTACATACAGCAGTATCAGAATTGTTAACCTGTGGGAAACAACTTTTATTAGCTAGAGAGTTGATCTTATTTTTATTTCTCTAATAGTGCCACAGTGTCTTTAACTTTATGGAATCATTCCTTTCCTGCATAATAACCTATGTTAGTTTTAGTTTTATAATTTTGTTACATATGGTTTTTACAAATATCATATAATGTGAAATATAGTATATGTACAGAAATGCACATAAAACTTTTATAAGTACAGTTTAAAAAGTGGCTGTAATGCCAGCATCCATGTGACCACATCCTAGGTCAAGAAATCAATACCTTCAAAGCAACTTGTGTCTCTCTTCTCAGTCACAACCTCTACAACCTTAGAGGTGGACATAGAAAAAAAGAAAAAAAAGATTCCTACCTCACACTATACATAAAACATAGTTTGTGATTTGTATAAGCATTCCTAGGCAATATGGTTTAATTGTGAACTTTATAAATACCATATGGATTTTAAAATCAAAAGTAAATATTTATTTAGAATGGGGAAAAAAAGTCATAACAAATAATACATTTTAAAAAGTGGCTACATGCTATAAGTGTTAGAAAATCCAGGGAAAAAGTAATGTTTTTTATTTTTTACTAATTAACTGCCTGACATACCTCTATAATATTTCTATATTTTTTGGCTGTCTACTCTTTGATTGCATCTTAATACATAATTTTTTTCTTAAGAGGCAATCTAATACTTACTGATCAATTTTTTTAAATTACTGATAGTTTGGATGCAAACAGCACTTAACTTAAATTCTAATAAATTTAAATGTATTATTAAAATTCTAATAAATTTTACTTTGCATGATTCCAATAAAAAGAAAAGTGATCAGTGGTGCATAATTGAATATGTTCTTGCCAGAGAGAATTTCCGCTTTAGCTGGATCTAACTGAGAATGCATTCCTTTGCATACAATTTTACAACTCTGATGAGTGTAGAAGTTTTTCAAACCAGCTCTGGCTTGCTGCTCTTCACACTGCCCTCACAGGCCCAGTGCTGGTGCTGTAGAGTGTGGTCACGTAATGACATATCCATTGGGCTGGCATCTTTGTGTGACAAAGTCAGCTGAGTCACCACAGTGGGCTATTGCAGGAATCTTCAAAATTTTTCTATTGGGTGGCTAATGATCATGTAAATATATACTGTATTAAGGAACCATGTAACTATAGCCCACCACCTAACTACTTTCCCACTAAACCAGAATTAGATTTATCTTCAACACAATTTATCCTTAATTAGATTCCCCCAGATGCCACCAGCCTTTATGTATTTTGTTATGGCTTGTCTTCTCACCCTATGTACTGTCCTCACCCATGTCCGTGCCTGGAAGTTATTAATTTCATTGGAGTGGAGTGCCATCTTCCTTTTTTGTCAGTGACTCCTTCCTTCCCCTCCCCCTCCCCCTCCCCTCCCACTCCCCTCTCACTCCCCTCCCACTCCCCTCTCCTTTCCTCTCCCTTCCCCTCCCCCTCCCCTCCCTTCTCCTCCCCTCTCTTCCCCTCCCTTCCTTTCCCTTCCCCTCCCCCTCCCCTCCTTTCTCCTCTCCTCCCTTCTCCTCCCCTCCCCCACCCTTTCCCTTATCCCTCCCTCCTCTTCCCCTTCTCTTTCCCCTTCCCCTTCAACCCGTTTCTTTGAGACAGGGTTTCACTCTTGCCTGGGCTAGAGTACAGTGGCATAATCATAGTTCACTGCAGCCTTGAACTCCTGGGCTCAAGTGATTTTCCTGCCTCAGTCCCCCAAGTAGCTAGGACTACAGGCATGTGCCACTGTGCCTGGCTAATTTTTCTATTTTTTGTAGAGATGAGGTCTCACTGTGTTGCTCAGGCTGGTCTTGTACACCTGGCCTCAAGTGCTGGGATTATAGGTGTGAGCCACTGCGACCAGCCTGTATTTCACTGACAAAATATTTTCTTAACTTAGGGTCATGAAGTTATTTCTTTTCCTTTTACATTTGTTTTTAATAATCTAGATTTTTGTGTAAGGTGTGAGGTAGGGCTCCAGAGTAATTTTCCCCAGACAAATATCCAGTTATTCCACCTTGACTTATCCTGAAGACTATCCTCTCCCCTTTGCTTGTAATGCTGCCATCTGGGACCTTCATTACAAAGTTAAATGTCACTGGTGGGAGCATCTTTGATTTTTGTTCCAGATCCCAAAGGAATTACTTCCACATTTCTTCTTTGTTGTATTTGCTCTATGTTTTTCCCCTGTATATCTTTTATTAGATTAAGGAAGTTTCCTGTTATTCCTAGTTTGCAGAATTTTTTTTTTTAAATAATCAGCCTTTGAATTTTGTCAAGTGCTTTTTATTTATCCATTGTAATGATTGTATGATTGGTTTCCTGTTAATTTCTTAATATTGCAAATTACATTGATTTTTAAATATTAAAGCAACTTGCGTTTTAGGGATAAACCCAGTTTGGTCATAATTTATGGTCCTTTTTATATACTGCTGGATTTGCGTTGCTTATATTTTGTTTAGAATTTTAGAATCTGCTCTCATGAGTGAGTTTAGCCTGTAATTTCCCTTTCTCATTCTATCACAGTTTTGCAAAGTCATGCTAGCCTCATGCAGTGCATTGGGAGGAATCTTTCCTCTTCTTCTGTAGAAGAGTTTATTGAAGATTGAAATTAACTTTTACTTGAGTAGAACCAGTTGGGTCACCTGGGTTTGGAAATTTTCTTTTTGACAAGATTTTTGGATTTTTGGTAACTAATTTATTTATTTTAAAGGGTGTAAGAATATTCTAAGTTTCTATTTCTTCTCGAGTCAGCTTTGGTGATTAACATTTTTCTGACAGTCTGTTTCATCAGAATTTTCAAGTTTGTTGTGAAATAATTGCTCATAATGTTATTTCCTGTCTGTAATTTCTATATTGATCCTTTTTTCTTTTGGTTCTGATATTGGTTGTATTTTCCCTGTCTTCCTCTTTCCATTTAATTTTGCAAGAGTTTTGTCAATTCTATTAGTCTTTTTATATATAAAACTTCTGTTTATTAATTTTCTCTATTGTACATTTGTTTTTATTTTTTTAATGTTTACCATTCTTTTTCTAATTCTTTGAAATATTTTTTCATAAACATTCAATCTTCTCCTTTTCCTGATGTTCGCATTTAAGACTATTTCTCCATAAGTTTTTTTTTTTGAGACCGAGTCTTGCTCTGTCACCTGAGCTATAGTGCCATGGTGTCAGCCTAGCTCACAGCAAGCAACCTCACACTCTTGGACTCAAGTGATCTTCCTGCCTCAGCCAACCCAGTAGCTGGGACTACAGGCATGCACCACCACGCCTGGCTAATTTTTTGTGTTTTTAATAGAGACAGGGTCTTGCTCTTGCTCAGGCTGATCTCGAACTCCTGACCTCAAGCAATCTTCCTGCCTTGGCCTCTCAAAGTGCTAGGATTACAGGCATGAGGCACTGTGCTGGCCTCTCCATACATTTTATTGGTTTTATTTTGTGCCATCATTTAAAATATTTTTAAATTTCATTAAATTTTTGTTGTACTTTCAAATTATTTTGTAATTAGTTTAGAATTTAAAAAAATATCCAAATAAAGATTTTTTTAAAAAAATTATCTTTTTGTTATTTATTTCTACCTTAATTGCTATGAGGTCAGAAAACTGAATTTGCATTCTTTTACTCCTATGATATTTGTTTAGACTTATTTTATGGTCAATTTCAGTAAGTGTCCTGTGTGTGTTTAACAATAGGTGTATTCTGTAGCCGTTGAATGTGGTTTTCTATATGTCTCAAGCTTAAGTCAAGCTTGTTGATTAAGTCTTTCAAATATTCTGTATTCTTACTGATTTTTTTATTGTTGCGGCTTATTATTATTTTAGTTACCAACAGAAGTATTTAAAAAAAATCTCCCTCAGTGATTATGGATTTGGCTTGTAGTTCTGTCAGATTTTGTTTTATATATTTAAATTAGTTATTAAATATAAATTTGTTATTTTGTTGGTGAATTAAGCCTTTTTAATAAATTTTATATTGAAATACATATTTTTTTTCTGTTAGTGTTGTTTGGTTTATCTTTTTCTATCCTTTTACTTTCAACATTTCTATATCCTAATGTATTAGATGCAGCTCTTGTGAATTACTTATAATTGGAGCTTTTTGGGGTTTGACAATCTTTGCTTTTAGCTAGAGCATTTGAATACGGTTAATATTATGACTGCCTCCTATTTCGTGCCTTCTCTTTGTCCTGATTATTGTAAGTTTCTTTTTCGATTCTTTTCCGTCTTAAATTGGATTGATTGGGCTGTTTCTTTTTATTATTTTGGTTTTTCCCTTACACATTCTCTTTCTGTTCTTTTAGTGGCTACCTTGGACATTACTACATGAATCCTTTATTATAAAAGTCTAACATTAACACATTGACTGCCATGCTAGAAAAAGAATTTTTTTACCTGGGGCCACGGTGCTTAATTAGGAAAATAGAATAACAACTTCAAAAGCAAAACAATTCTTTCTAATTTAATGAAAAATTTGTTAATTTTTATTGTTTTCTATGCATGAGTTATATGCAACTCAAGTGGTGCTAGACTCAATTTTTACACTGCACGCCACTTGAGTTGTATGTGATTCACGGCATACTTACTGAATTTGTTTCTGAGAATTGAGTCTTCATATGGTTCACAAGGCCCTGGGTTCAAAACTAGCGTGAATTAAATACAACTCACATGGCAGTTAATGTGCCAATCAGTACCTTTATTGTCATCCTGGACAAAACAAGGATCTTTGAACACTTTTACTCCATTTACCAACTTATAAGCTATTATGTCTTATATTTCAATTCTCTATTTAATAAAACCCCAAACATTGAAGACATCATTGTTACAGTTTTATACTGTCAGCGTTCATTTAGAGTTCTTCACATTACCATTTTCTTTATTCTACCTGTCATCTTATTAATACAACTCAGTGTTTTCATCCAGAATCGTTTTGTCATCTGCCTATAGTAAAAATCTTTAAGATTCCCTATATTGAAGGTCAACTGCTATCACTGTTATTGCTAATCTGCAAATGTTTTTATTTGTCTTCATTTTATTCACCTTCATATTTTAACCATGCATATAATGCTAGATTAGTAGTTATTTATATATTTTTTTTTCAGTGCATTGAAAGCCAAAGGCAATGAAATGATGTATTTAAAGTGGCTATTTAAAAGTCAGCTGTTTGGCTGTCTTTCTGGAAGCAATCTATGCTCCTGCTCTGGGTGTTTCTAAGATTTTCTTTTTGCTTTGGACATCTGCAGTTTCACCATTATGTGTTTAAGTGGAATTTCATTTTCTGTGTCTTTCTCAGAATTCTTTTGGCTTTTTGAATGTATATATCTATGTGTTTCATGAATTCTGAAAAATTTTCAGCTGTTACCTTTTCAAACATTACCTGAACTCCATTCTCTCTCTCTCCTTCTCCCTCTCTCTTCCCCTCTCCCACTCTTTCTGGTCTGCCAGTTAAATATGGGTAAGCTGTTCCTGTATCCCTTCTCCTTCACATCATTCTTCTGTATTTCCATCTTTTTGCTGTTCATTCTCTGAATAATTCTCACCTATCTTTTATTAATTCTTTTTATCCATAAAAGGAAACAAAAATTGCTATTATGTTTTTAATTAAGGGCATTTTAGATTATAATTTCAACTTCGAGCCAATTCATAGCATGGATCCTACTGAATTTTTCTTTATTGGCATAATATTGCTGACAACATTTTGTAAGAGCACGTTGTTTGACTTTTCCAACAAGATAATGAAAGGACATTTTAACAAAAGTGTTTGAAGTTTTCTGTTTCTCTAGTTTTTTTTTTTAAACTTTGATATTCACAATTGTTCCCTTTGGAAGTGCAATCTATTGTCAAGAAAGTTTTTTCTTCCTTGCTTGTTAGCCAACTGGCCAAGCTCTTTCAGAGACTAATTCATTAGCAGCATTGCTTACAGTTGAATTTTGTCAGCTCTGTGAAATCCTGTTTTTGCAATGATATTTATGGCATCCAAAATAAAGACCTGTGACAATGTAATGGGCATGTATTAGGTGGGAAGAGATGTTTGAATGAAGCCTAATATTATACATTGGTCGTCAGTTTATTAGTGAATATCATTATACTTACTTTCCTTTGTAACCTTATAACACTTGGTTATAACTCAGTAACATTCACTCAGAGATCACAAATATTTAGAAGATTGGGAACCTTTACGTTTACATTACTATTTTTAATCACTACTTTGATGCTTCCTGTGAACTAATTTTAAATCTTTGATCTATTTTAGTCAATAGAATATATGTTTCAATATAATTATAATTGTGTAAAACATTAATTTTCCGAACACAAACAGTAATAAGCAGATGCCATTGGAAGTCAGCTAGAACTCTGACAAGCATAACCTCTGTAGCATGTGTACAGCCTTACCTAATAGTGATGGGACTAGATTTCTGCAAAAATTATAATCTTGTTGCAAATTTGAACAGAGATGAACAAAATCTTACTGATTGAAGCAGCGTGTGGACCACTCTGAAGATCACTGGGACCCTCT
This sequence comes from Cheirogaleus major, assembly GCA_963574435.1. NCBI lineage: Eukaryota > Metazoa > Chordata > Mammalia > Primates > Cheirogaleidae > Cheirogaleus > Cheirogaleus major. Next base: position 1,724 of record CAUYPO010029527.1, on the reverse strand, counting down.
GAACTTTTCTTTCTGATATAGTGCCCTCGAATCTCTTAAATTTTAAAAATAATGTCCAGAAAGCTCAAGTGAACTTGTTTTAAGATAAGGGACAGATTGCATGAAGTCTATATATTTCACTTTGTTTCTTCTTGACAACTTTGTGAAAGAATCACCCTCATAAATATCCTGAAGGGATTTTTTACTCTAGCAAATGTCTCTTAGACTGAACTTCCATAACATGATTTGATGTAATGAGATTTTCAGGGATTGGCTTCACTGTGTAGGAATCTGTTTATTTGTTTTTATCTTTTTCTGAAATGGTAGTCCAGAAGTTCAGTGCTCTTAGTAGAATAATTCCTTACTACTTAGCCGATTTGAAATGCCACCGTTATCTTATATTCAATTCTTTATGTATCCTTGATCTGTTTCTGGGTATTTTATTTTGTTTTGGCAAACTATGCTGGCCACTCTTCTGGTCTTTTGGGCAGGGAGGATTTACCCCCAATGGTGATGAATCTGTTACTGTTTTGGCCAGGCGCGGTGGCTCACGTCTGTAATCCTAGCACTCTGGGAGGCTGAGGCGGGCGGATCACTCAAGGTCAAGAGTTTGAAACCAGCCTGAGCAAGAGCGAGACCCCGTCTCTACGAAAAAATAGAAAGAAATTGGCCAACTAAAAACATGTATAGAAAAAATTAGCCAGGCATGGTGGCACATGGTTGTAGTTCCAGCTACTCGGGAGGCTGAAGCAGAAGGATTGCTTGAGCCCAGGAGTTTGAGGTTGCTGTGAGCTAGGCTGACGCCACAGCACTCTAGCCCAGGCAACAGAGTGAGACTCTGTCTCAAAAAAAAAAAAAAAAAGCCATTTTAACTGGGGTGAGATGATATCTCATGGAAGTTTTGATTGCATATCTCTGATGACTTATTGGAACAGTGCTAGGAGAAAAGCCTCCCTGTCTTTCTGTTACATCATTGTACAACAAATAGGCCACTTTCTCCTTCCTCAGTTTCTCTTGCCCTGTCTAATCTTCCTGATTGTTTAATGGTAGCTACAGTAGTATGATGAGAGAGAAGATTTAGATGGCTACCCTGCAGTGTAAGGTAAAATCCAGATTTACTATCCAGTTTGGTCTAACTACATGTTATGCTAAATTTTGAATAGATAATAAATATCAATGTAAATTAAGATAAGTCCTGTCATACTTTTAACTACTATAAAGTGCATACAGCATTTTAGCTTTGATAGCCAACTATTCCAGGCGAGAAGGCCGTATAACTGTCTGTATGTAATGTAAATGTAATCAGCATTTGTAAAGGACAGCTATAAGCCATAATTTATAAGAGTTTTAGAAGTAATTTCCATTTTACCATGACTTTATTTTCTGGGTGAGTGCTGCTAAAAATCAAAGCACTCTTTTTTGGCCTTGGAAGAATACTTTGTGCAAAGCCACAGACTATTGAAAGTTAGTTACAAATTGGAACCTGTTTAAACCTGAGAGATAGTGTCAATAAGGGAAAGCTAGGTACAGATGTATGCCCTTCCTCCTTCCTAACTCACTCTTATTTTATAGACTTTAAGATAATCATATAAAGTATTATTAAAGGCCGGGCGCGGTGGCTCACGCCTGTAATCCTAGCTCTCTGGGAGGCCGAGGCGGGCGGATCGCTTGAGCTCAGGAGTTCGAAACCAGCCTGAGCAAGAGCGAGACCCCGTCTCTACTATAAATAGAAAGCAATTAATTGG